>CM033644.1:101151229-101266805 GCA_019512145.1 Engystomops pustulosus
AATGGATGCTGTGGGGGAGGGGACCCTGTAATGGATGCTGTGGGGGGCCCTGTAATAGATGATGTTGGAGAGGGGGCCCTGTAATGGATGCTGTGGGGGAGGGGACCCTGTAATGGATGCTGTGGGGGGCCCTGTAATAGATGATGTTGGAGAGGGGGCCCTGTAATGGATGCTGTGGGGGAGGGGACCCTGTAATGGATGCTGTGGGGGGCCCTGTAATAGATGATGTTGGAGAGGGGGCCCTGTAATGGATGCTGTGGGGGAGGGGACCCTGTAATGGATGCTGTGGGGGGCCCTGTAATAGATGATGTTGGAGAGGGAGCCCTGTAATGGATGCTGTGGGGGAGGGGGCCACAGACCACAGCCATACATGGAGCTACAGCCGCGGTACACAGCCATACATGGAGCTACAGCCGCAGTATACAGCCATACATGGAGCTACAGCCGCAGTATACAGCCATACATGGAGGATAGGAGGAGTAGTACTGTGCTGTGCCCATATATACAGGATAGGAGTAGTAGTACTGTGCTGTGCCCATATATACACCCACTAGCTGACTCAGTGTCAGAGGCCGGCATGTTGTATGTCTCCAACACGGTGTACGTCTTCTGAGACACTGCACACAAATAAATAAGTGTGCAACAGAAAAAAAACTAGAGAACGTACACGGACAAGCCGCACAGATGGCACACACAAAAAATAGATAAGTGCACCCAATTACACCTACGGCGCTCTGGAAAAAAATAATACCAGGCACCAAAAAAAAAATGTGCAACACACAAAAAGGCGAAAAGGTGCTACACATGCACTTAGCTTGCCCTAAGACAACCTAACTACCGCTAAAGATACTGTGCAGCGCTATTAACATGGCGCACTGAAAAGTGCGTTTGGGTTCAGAAGGGACAGACAGGAGATGGGAAAAAAGGAGGACAAGTGTGATCACGCATGGTGATCACACAGGGAACACACAGGACGCAGGAGGGAACAGATAGGGATCAATAGAGATAAGATAGGAATAATGGGGGTCATTTACTAAGGGCCCGATTCGTGTTTTCCCGACGTGTTACCCGAATATTTCCGATTTGCGCCAATTGTACCTGAATTGCCCCGGGATTTTGGCGCACGCAATCGGATTGTGGCGCATCGGCGCTGGCATGCACGCGCGTTCAGATGATTTTCAGTGCAGCAGCGCCACCTGGTGGACGGCGGAGGAACTACCTTCATAAATCCCGTCCGGACCCGAATCCTGTTCAGAGAACGCGCCGCTGGATTGCGAATGGGCCGGGTAAGTAAATCTGCCCCAATGTGTTTTGGTGCACACAGTAAAGCTCTGCTCATCTCTCCAGCGGTACCAAACCAAAATGGTGCCGCTAGAGGATGGAGCTAAAAACACGTTTTTTAGCCCAAAAATGCTGCAATTAGCCAGTCAGGATTGACTGGCCAATCACAGCAATCAGCGGGCGGGACCGATCAGATTGGTCTGTTGACGTTGGAAGGAGGTTCTCCTGCCTCAGTCACCTGCATCCCATCGTGATGTCAACACATCACGTGATGTGGTGGCACAGGATAGCCCTTATGCACTTGCGCCGTACTAGTACAGTGCTGAGCACTTATCGCCGGGAGCCAGCACCGTATTAGCAAGGGGTTACTTCATTTATTTGGTAATTTTGTATTTACTAACTTTTTTATGCAACAAAAAATTTCACAGTGACAGAATGCATTTTGTGTGACAGAATTAATTCTGTGTTACAGAATACATTTTGTGAATTTTGTATGACAAAATGCATTTTGTGTGACATTATACACTTTGTGAATTTTGTAGGACAAGATAAATTTTGTGAAACAGAATAAATTCTGTGTGACAGAATACATTTTGTGAGACGAAATTAATTCTGTATGACAAAATAATATAGTGTGTGACACAAAATCATATTGTGTGTGACACAAAATCATATTTTGTGCAACAAAATGGCATTTTGTAGTCAAACAATTATATTTTGTGACACAAAATACATTCTGTTCACACAAAATAAACTGCATCACAAAATTATTTTTGTGCATTCTGTGAAAGACTAATTGATTTTGTGCACACAAAAATGATTTTTGTAATGACAAAAATCAATTTGGGTAGATAAATATTACTTTTGTAAGCACAAAACAGCCGTTTGTTCACAATGTATTCTGTGCAAGAAAATGTGTTCAGTGGCATAAAATTAATTTTGTGATCACCGAATTCATACTATGGACACAGAATTCAATGTTGTCATCACAAAATTAATTTTATGCCACTGAACACATTTTCTTGCACAGAATACATTGTGAACAAACGGCGCCCCATATGATGTCAGCTCTCAGACAGCTCTGCCACAAACTTAACCCGTTCACGACCCGTGACGTAATAGCACGCGCTGAGCCCTCTCCATAGCCAGTAAGTCTTTGCTGCATATTGTTTTCCTGCTGATTGCCGCCGGCAGCTTTTCGAGGAACGCTGCTCCCCGTGACGTCATCGGGGAGCGGCGATCCGTCGCCATGGTAGCCTCGGGTCTCACGAAGACCCGAGGCTACTTCGGGTTAACCCTGCTTTACAATGTCGCTATCAGAACATTGTAATCGTAATGATAGTCAAAAAAATTTACACATATACTGATAGGATCGGTTCAGACACCCTAGGGTTAAGTACCTAGGGAGTCTGAAAAATACTAAAAGAAAAATAAAAAAAGTTAAAAAAAAAAAAAAATATACATAAAAAAACCCTTGAAAGAAACTCAAATACACCCCCATTTCCCTAGTTAGAATGAACTATAGGTCATATCATATAATAATAGACAGTAAAAATCAAAACAAATGGAGGTATTGCGAAGACCGAAAATGCCCGACTATCAAAAATATTGATAACGGATTTTTTCACTGCGTTTATCCCGTAACCGGAAAAATCCCGCCCAAAGTCGAAATGGCACATTTTGGCATCTTAAAAATAAAAAATTTCTTAAAAAGTGACACAAGGTGGGAGAGGATAAACATTCCTTACAGGAAACATTTGTAAACATCATACCCCCAGAATCCCGCAAAAAATGATCACCACACCACGCTCTGTAACACAAAGTATAAAAAAACGTTATTACGCCGACAGGAAAGATGGCAAAATCCCCGCAAAAAATTGGATATAGAGGTTTCATTTTTTTAAGGGATGATATAAAAACTATATAAATTTTGGTATCCTGTAATCGCACCGACCCAAAGCAGAATAAAAATTAAAGTAGACATGTTCAATTGGGGCGCACAGTTGAGTCCATAAGGATGCAGCCCCAAGAAGAAGGCAACTCCTAGCTCATTTTCATCCCTACCCTGTAACAATCGGGCAGTCTGTATTCGTTATATTCTTGTACATAGGGGGGCGCAGTATTATAGTATTTTCTCCTGTCCTAGCTACATGGGGGCAGTATTATGGAGTTTATGATTCTTGTTGATATAACTACTATAATACTGCCCCCTATGTACAGGAATATAACTACTATAATACTGCCCCCTATGTACAGGAATATAACTACTATAATACTGCCCCCTATCTACATGTTACCTCTATAGCAGCAGATTAGATACAAGGGCTTAGTTCTATATGTGGTAAATACTTCTGTATCATGGATTAGATACCAGTGATACACAGTTTTCAATATATCCAAAGATAGCCTCTGAGTATACTTAGAGCAAATGGAATTACCGAGAACCAATACTCAACTATGAGCACAGTAGGACCAATACAATTTTACAAAATATCTTTAAAAGATAGAAACATAGGCATAAACATCTCAAAAGGAACAGCAATAAAATAATTTTATATAAATATGTCTGTGTGTTCAGGAAATTCCTGTGCTCAAATAGAAAATGTGGAACGATGTTATCCCTGACTGGTCGCTGGGCCAGGAGCGGGTGGGGCTGGCTCCTTATAGCTTGTGCCCTTATAAGGGCAGTACCCAGACACTGCCCATTTTACCCCCTGACGCCGAAATGCATTTGCAACATTTTGCTTCCATTTTGCAGCTTTCACTGTGCGGCCCCCCAAATGACAGGTCTGCTTTATTCTTTGGATTGGTACGATAACGGCGATACCAAATTTATACAAGTTTTACAAAGTTTTCATTCATTTACAAAAATTAAAACTTCCTGTACAAACAAAAAAACTCTTCATTTTGCCATCTTCTGGCACTTATAACTTTTACATACTTTGGTGTACGGAGCTGTGGGTGGTGTCATTTTTTGGAAGATTTAATGAAGTTTTCAATGCTGCCATATTGAGGAGTGTACGGCCTTTTGATAACTTTTTATTACATTTTTTATATTTTGCAAAACAAAGAAAAAGTGTCATTTTCGACTATTTAAATGCCGGGAATAAACGTTATTATATTTTGATGGATCGGACATTTTTTGATGCCGCAATACTAACATGTTTATGAGTTCTACCGTTTATTTATATTCATATTAGTTCTAGGGAAAGGGGGTGATTTAGAATTTTCTGGATTGTTTTCATTTTTTTTTCTTAATATTTTTCATTTACATTTATTTACTGTGACCCTAGGTTTTCTGATCGATCCTACCATATACCACAGTACAGCAAGTTATGGGAAATTCCACATAATCTATTACAATGTGAGATTGCACATTGAAGGGTTAAAATCAGACAGCCTTGGGTCTTTGTATAACCTGGGGCTGTCATGGTTACAGATGGCCTCTCCCCGATGACGTCGCAGAGTGACGATCAAAGCCAAGATGGCGGCACCAAAGCGGCGCCGGCTTTTTAACGCTGCCGTCAGCTTTGCCAGGGGCAATCGAAGGGTAAACATCAACGATCGGTTCTAGCACCGATTGCGAGTATTACTAGTGGGTGTTTACTGCAATATTCAGCAAACACTTACCGGCTACGGAGAGGGCTAAGCCACTGAGCTTTCTCCATACACCTGCAGCCGACATGTGACATACTACTTCGTCTCTCGTCATTAAGGGGCTATAGCAGCTACACTAGCTCTAAAACACCAATATCAGCGGGGCAGTGTCTGGGTGCTGCCCTTGTAATTGCAGGAGCTATAATGGGTTATATGAGGTGTCAGCCTCTAGGACAAAGGCTCCTGGTCCCGTGACTATACGTCCAGTCCAGTGGCGTAACTAGACGAGGCTGGGCCCCATTGCAGATTTCTGCATGGGGCCCCCCTTCTACTTAAAAAAAATATATGAATATATTTGTAAAATTACGCACATTTATATATCACACTAAAAATACATACGTTTATATACTTATACACACACTTAAAGCTCTACACTCTCTCTCTCTCTCTCTCTCTCTCTCTCTATATATATATATATATATATATATATATATATATATATATACCCATACCTATGTTATATCCACACACACAAGTATATACACATCAATACATTTACACATACAGTAAATACACATTATATAAAAACATTATGTATAGCACATATACATTATAAATACAGAGGCAGATCTATCATACGTTGGTGCTACTGCCATGCCCCTTGTATATATATATATACACACACAACATACACACATACATATAGTATATACACACACCATGCTCGGTTTGAACTGCAGGAGATTGTCTTGACCATGTCTACATGCCTAAATGCACTGAGTTGCCGCCATGTGATTGGCTGATTAGAAATTAAGTGTTAACGAGCAGTTGGACAGGTGTACCTAAGTGGCCGGTGAGTGTATAATGTGAGGTAATTATATCATGACCCATCATTACATGTGAGGAGTCATTTATATTATTGTCCTGGTAACTGATGAAAGACGTGCGGGCTGGAGCCATTGTTATGGTCTCGGCCTATGATGGTTGTTATGGTCTCGGCCTATGACGGTCTATGGAGCCATTGCTATGGTCTTGGCCCGTAACATTGTATGGAGCCATTATAATGGCCCGGGCCTATCACGGTGTATGGAGCCATTGCTTTGGCCCGGCCTATGACAGTGTATGGAGCCATTGTTATGGTCTTGGCCTGTGACACTAGCTCTATGTCCTTGGGGTTGTCCAGATGACCACAGATGTCTAGAGCCAACTCTTCAACTATTGATGGTCGATCCTTGGGAGCCCCTTTGTACTAATCTCTTTGTAAAAGACTGATGGCACAGTAAATGTTAGTGTCACGTTGTGGATGTATTCTTACATTTCCAGGAGGAATCATGTGGACAGAGTTCTAAGAAAAATAACTCTCTATAGAGCTACACATGTGTGTTAGAGCTCATACATGGAGGTTATGACACCAAGCATGGAAAGGGTTGTGGGACCTCAGTTC
Organism: Engystomops pustulosus; assembly: GCA_019512145.1. Classification (NCBI taxonomy): domain Eukaryota; kingdom Metazoa; phylum Chordata; class Amphibia; order Anura; family Leptodactylidae; genus Engystomops; species Engystomops pustulosus. Next base: position 101,157,552 of record CM033644.1, read on the forward strand.
TGGCGATGAGTCTTCCTAATACATTGGGACACAACACAATATGATATTTAAGGCATGTTCATGTTTATCATAAAACTTTTTTCCCTTTTTTCTTTAGGGAAGCGTTTAAGGTGTTTTCCCATCTGGGCACTTACATTTATTTTAATTCATTTTCCATATGTAAACATTTCTTCTGATTGGATGTTATTTAAAAAATGTTCTTGTGTGAAGATAATTTCTCATAAATGTTGCCATGTGGTCCCTTAGAAACGAGATAGCTTCCTTGGATACGACCACCACACATTTTGGCAGCGGTGGCCAGACATGCGCTACTGAGCCCTGCCTGATGACCTGGATTCAGCGAAGGATATGCATTAACTGCCGTACATTTCATATACAAAAACTTTTTGTTACTTTCGGAAATCACTCCAGCAGAGGTGGCCATGTCCAAGGACACAGACTTGTTTCTAAGCAGTGCCCCACCGACCATGAGTTCGAGCTTATAGAAAGGCAACAGAGACTCAAATCGCCACCCGTTACAACCAAGGTAGATCGTGAAACGGTACCTCAGCTCCCTCTGCCGTTTGGATAAAGTTTTGCATGGGAATCATTGCTCCAGCGTCCACTGCTCTACTTCGATGCGTGATGTCCAAGGAGTGGTGAGATATATGATCCGTACTTATGCTTCATTAATCGCTAACTATGCTACCTAACTCTGTTTGATGAACTATTTGGCTCTCAGCTAATTGACTAACCATATTGTGAACCCTCTCGGGGAACTTGACATTTCTCCCCTTACCCGGAAACTAATAGTAACTAACTACTAACTCCACAAAGTAACCACTCTGTGCTTTATACTACTACTCGCTTGGCTGTGAAGTGTGTTATATGTGTGCTATATATTCTTTCTACCTATCGTGCTTAACCGTGCCATTAACTGCGCCACCTACTGTTAAGTGGACTTTTGGGACCTTTAGTATTAAAACATCTAAATATAGTGCTGTGGGAAAACATTAAGTCAGTACATCTGCTAAATTGCACGTTTTCTAATAGGATCATCGTGGTTTCAATAATTTTCTTTGCTATAGGTATTTGTTCAATGTCAGTTATGAATTGTTGATTGTCCTTTTGATATCGTGGCTATACCTATAACCGAATATTCTTCCTTTTCTGTGTACATCTTATACCTGTAATTAGCATACGCATAAAATAAGATCTTTAATTGGTTGACAATAAATAATAAGATGGGAAGTAAGAGACAGACCAAAAATAATAACCCCAAATCCAGACTCTCTGAGGGGGGGCGCTCCCCTGGAGAGAAAAGGAAAGATGGTAAAATGGATAGCTTTCTTCAGTCGCCAGTGTCTGCACAGAATAAGGCTAAAAAATTTGGTGAAAAGAACAAGGGTCCAACTACTTCACAAGAGGAGCTGGACGCTATAGAAAATTCTGGAGATAATGTAGATGCTGGGGAATCAAGCGACTCGGAGATCTCCCTTAAAGATATTTCTTCCCAGCTAACCCAATGTTTTAATGCGGTTGGTAATGTCTTAAAAGAGATTGGTTTTTTGAAAACAGATGTAGTATCTATAAAGGAAGAGATGCAGAATCTTAGAAAACATACAGAAGAAGTTGAAGTAAGGGTGGGAAATGTTGAGGACAAGGTGGAGGTGCTTATTTCTAAAGTTAAAACATTGGAAAGTAATGAGAAGAGACTTAGGGAAAAAATCTTGGATCTAGAAAACCGCTCACGTAGAAATAATCTGCGAATAGTTGGGATCCCGGAGGGATCGGAAGGGAAAGACGTTACTAAATTTGTTACAGATTGGTTGGAGGCCACCTTCTCAGAGGAGGTTCGTACCAGGGTCTTCTTGGTCGACCGTGCACATCGTGTTCCTGCTAGAGCTCCCCCCAGTAGGGTAGAGACCTAGAAACATCCTGGTGCGCCTCCTCTCCCCAAAAGATAGAGACAACATCCTTAGAAATGCAAGAACCATATCTCAACTACAGTACAATAACGCCCCAATCATGTTATTTCTGGACTACCCCCAGGAAGTCCAAAAAAAAAGGATAAGCTACACTGGTATTAAAAAACGGTTAAGAGAAAAGGGTGTTAATTATTCCTTATTATAACCCGCAAAATTGAAACTGATCCATGAAGGGAAAGCTCTCTTTTTTGAAAACTCTGGAGAGGCAAATGAGGTTGGAGAGAGTCCTAAAAATTTGAGGTTGTTTAGATGTATCCTTAAAGTGTAAATCGTATTTCCTCTCGAAAAAAAAGCTAATTTACTAGAAAGGCTCCGGCTGGAGCACAATTACTCCAGTATGTACTTTGCTCTAGGAAGAGTTCAGGGTTGTACAGTCCCTGGACAAGAGGATGGGGGGTTAAGGGTTGGGGGAGGGGATGGTGGTTGACGACAAGGAGGTATTATTTGTATTTTTTATTGCAGCAAATGGTTCTTTTTTTAGACAAGACATAAATGACCAAGTTTCTATCCTGGAATGTGAGGGGATTAAATGATAAATTAAAGCGTAAAGCTATATTTGACCTCTGCTGGTCCTATCGACCTGATGTTATCTGCCTACAGGAAACCCACTTGATAAAAGAATCATGTGGGATGCTATGTAAACCCTGGCTAGGGTATTATTATAATGCTACATTTTCTTCCTATGCTCGTGGTGTGAGTATTCTAATAAGGAAAAATGTGGATTTTCAGGAATTAGATGCCATAATAAATTCCCTTGGCAGATATATAATACTGCACGCTAGGATAAATGGGGTAAGGATGGTATTAATAGGCACATATCTCCCGCCTACTGCCCCCTTGGAGGTATTGACCAATATCGCTGAGCAAACCGAGAAATATGAGGAGCCCCCCATCCTTTGGATGGGTGATTTCAACCAAGTATTTAATAAGGTGCTAGATAGAGGAAGAACAGGGCTCTCGGTAACCCATCAGTACAGGCAGTACAGTACAATATTTGGCAGATTATTGCTTGATTTGGGCTTCAGGGATGTATGGAGAGAAAGAAATCCAAACAAAAGGGCGTATACCTGCTACTCAAAGTCTCATGATACCCTCTCCAGAATAGATTTTATCCTAACCAATAAAATGGGTGGTGATATGATAGTGGGAATGGGAATGGGTGCTAGGGGCATGTCCGACCATATTCCACTATGGGCTTTAATTAAGAAACCCCCATCAACTGGTCTGTTTTTTTAATAAAATCAAACCTTTCTGGTTCGATCTGGTGAAAGAGAGTGTAGATATCCATGCTGAGATTCAGAGCTTCTTGAATATAAATATGAACCCACAGAATATTGACACGGTATGGGACACACTAAAGGCATACTTGAGAGGGCTCATTAAAAGACAGATATCTTACTTCCAAAAAAATAAGACCCAGGCATTGGAAGACCTCAAGGCAAAAGTTATGGTCCTGGAAAAGGAATTTGTTGATAACCCCACAGCGGTGAATAAGGGATTATGGATAGAGGCACAGAATTGTGTAAGAATGCACTGTATAGAGAAGGTGGCTAGGGATGATAAACTTCGTTGTCAGAAGAGTATCGTGGGACAGTACTCATCAATGAAGAAATTAGCCAAGTTATTAAAAAGGCAGCAAGAAAATAATACCATAAGAGCATTTAAAAGAAAAGAAGGTAAAATTGTAACAACACAAGAAGAGATAAGGGAACAATTCAAGCAGTTTTTCGCAGATTTATACACCTCAGGGAGCTCAGCAACAGTAGAAGAGATAAAAGAGGTTCTAATTAATCTAGAAATTCCCCAGTTGTCATCAGAAGAAAGGGCTCTATTAGATCAGCCACTATCCCTAGAAGAATTAATATCTGCCCTTAGAGACTCTCCGAAAGGGAAAGCGGTAGGTACAGATGGAATCCCCTTAGAAGTAATAACAAACTATGCCGATATTTTACTGCCTATGCTACTAAGGGTTTATAACTACTCACTTGTGAAGGGACAGTTACCGGAGTCTATGAGAGAGGCAATTATTATACTAATTCCCAAAGAGGGAAAAAATCCACTAGAGTTAGATGCGTATAGGCCGATCTCCCTGCTGAACTCCGACTATAAGCTCTTAGCTAAAGTCTTGGCAACAAGACTGATGAGAGTAATTAAATCGATTGTGCATAGCGATCAGTCGGGGTTCATGCCGGGGAGATCGGTCCGAGATAATATCCTGCGGCTCTGGTGGAGTTTACAAACCCCAAGTGAGCCCGGGGGCGGACGGATGGTGGTTTCACTGGACGCGGTCAAGGCATTTGACCACGTCGAGTGGAACTACGTCTGGGCCACCCTGGAGAAGATGGGATTTGGTTCCCAGTTTATTGACTAGGTTAGAATCCTTTATAAGGGGGTATCGGCGAGAGTCAGTGTTAACGGGAGGGCATCTGCGGCTCTGCAACTATATAGGGGCACGAGACAAGGATGTCCTCTCCGTCCAGTCTTATTTGCATTAGCACTTGAACCCTTAGCGTGCAATATAAGAGCGTCAAATAGAATCTCGGGTTTTAAGTGGGGGACAAGAGAGTGTAAACTCCAGTTATATGCAGATGATATGCTGCTTTTTCTTAACAACTATGAGGAAAGTATTAAAGAACTTCTCGAACTGATTAGACTACATGGTAAAGTCTCGGGCATCTGTATTAACTGGAGCAAATCATCATGCCTACCTCTGGATTCAGTCGTTCAATCAGATCTGATTTCGGATCAACTTCCAGTGGTTGATAAGATGAGGTACTTGGGAATAATTATTAGTAAAAACTTTAAGGATTATATCCCTCTAAACATCAGACCCCTGATCCAAGATATAAGACACAAGGTTGCAGTATGGAGGAAAATGAATTTATCAATGGCCGCCAGAGTGGTGGTGTTTAAAATGACGGTGCTGCCTCAGATACTCTTCAGACTACAAAATAGCCCTGTTATTATCCCAATTAAAATTAGGAATACACTAAACACTTTATTGAGGGAATTTATATGGAATGGGAAATCTGCACGAATAAAATAAAGTAAACTACATTCACAAACTGATGAAGGAGGACTGGCTTTACCGGATTTCTCTTCTTATTTTATAGCAGCACAATGGCAAAATATGTTGGATCACGATATTATGATAAAATTTACATTAAACTTAAACTATAGGATCTTGTATAGCTACAATATTTGGTCACTATTAGAAACAGGTGTTTTTGCAAAAAAAGAATTTAAAGGACAACACCCTATATTTGAATTGATGAATTGGGTTTGGGAAAAAACTAAAGAAAAAGTATACTATAAAGGATATCTAGACTGTTCACCGCTGTGGGGCTACACAAGTAGAAATCTAAGGCCTTTGAACTACTCTAAATTCTGGGTGGGGAAAGGAGTGTGTTTCTTTGCACAAATACTAAACAATGGCGACCTAAAGCCTTTTGAGGAGATGACCAAGGAATTCAATCTGGATGGAAGAGACTGGTATTTTTATGTGCAACTCAGGTATGCCTTTAAAGAATATAGAAAAAGAGATAAATATTTAATGGTAAAGCATCCATTGGATTTCCTTTTTGATAGCAAGGTAAGGAGAAAAGGTATAGTGTCTAGAGTATATAAAGCCCTATTAAACAATCAAGAAACTCTCCCAGCTAAAGGAGGATTTGATGAATGGAAAAAAGTGATCCCCGATCTATCCATGGAAGCATGGGTAGATGCACTCAAAATGAATAAAAAAACCACAAGAAATTTGTCTCACATTATTTCCCAAATATTCATCTTCCATAAAGCCCACTACACCCCAAAACACAAGAGATGAAAAATGCCCAAAATGTAACTTAGTGGATGCAGATCTAATACATATGTTGTGGCGATGCCCTAAACTCCATCTATATTGGAATCAAGTTTTGGAAAGATTAGCATCATTATTCAGCTGCACAATTCCAGTCAAAGAGGTGGTGTGTATCTTGGGTTCTAAAATTGGAGTGATAGGGTCCCCTAGTAGTGTGCTCTATGTGATGAAGAGCATGTTATTAGCAAGAAAATTAATTCTATTCAACTGGAAGAAAAATAATACCCCAAGCGTGCAAGAATGGGAAGAGAGAATGGATGTTTTACTTCACGCAGAACAGCTAGAAAAAATAGGTAAAAGAACCGAAATGGAAAAATTAAGAAAAAAGTGGTTTACAAGAGCTCACATGTACTAAAAGTAGGGAAGGGTGCAATAAAGAACTAGATACCTGGATGATTTTTGGGAGTACTAGATATTTTTTTTTTACCTGCTGCAGATAATTTAAAGGAATAGATACAAGAGATCGTCAATCACCAAGGGAGGGAAGGGGAGGGAATATATAGATAATAAAAATGGAAATTGTAAATTGTTATATATTTATTAACGAAAGTAAGAATTGTTGATAATTAATGTTACATTTTATATTGATGTACACTTTGCATATTGATAATAAAAAAAAAACAAAAAAAAAAAAACATTGTTTCACACAAAATAAACTGCATCACAAAATTATTTTGTGCATTCTGTGAAAGACTAATTGATTTTGTGCACACAAAAATGATTTTTGTAATGACAAAGGGCAATTTGGGTCGATAAATATTACTTTTGTAAGCACAAAACAGATTTTGTGATGACAACATTGAATTCTGTGTCCATAGTATGAATTCTGTGATCACAAAATTAATTTTGTGCCACTGAACACATTTTGTTGCACAGAATATATTGTGAACAAACCGCGCCCCATACCACACAGCCCCCTAACCCCTCAGCCCCCCCCCAACCATCAGCTCCTCTTCCCCTCAGCTTCCCACACACCATCAGCTCTCTATCCACTCAGCCCCCACACACACCATCAGCTCCTTATCCCCACAGCCTCCTCACACACAATCAGCTCCCCATCCCCTCAGTCCCCCACACACCATCAGCTCCTTATCCCCTCAGCCTCCTCACACACAATCAGCTCCCTATGCTCTCAGCCCCCCACCCCACATCATCAGCTCTTATTCCCTCAGCCCCCCCCCCCAACACCATCAGCTCCTTATCCCCTCGCCTCCACACAACCATCAGACACTCCCCTCAGCCCCCCAACCATCTCTCTTTTCCCCTCAGCCTCCCACACACCATCAGCTCCTTATCCTCTCACCCACCCACACACTATCAGCTCCTTATCACCCTCACCCTCCAACACACCAACAGCTCCCTATCCCCTCAGCCCGCCCCACAAAACCACCAGCTCCCTATCCCCTCAACCCTCCAACACATCAACAGCTCCTTATCCCCTCAGCCTCCCCACACATCATCAGCTCTCCATCCCCTCAGCCCCACACCAACAACATCAGCTCCTTATCCCCTCAGCCTCCCCACACACCCAACCCCTCAGTCCCTTCACATACCATTAGCTCCCTATCCCCTAAGCCCCCCACATATTATCAGCTCCCCATCCACTCAGCCCCCCACACACCATCAGCTCCCTATCCCCTTCACCCCCCACCCCCAACACACCATCAGCTCCTTATCCCCTCAGCCTCCCACACACCATCAGCTCCTTGTCCCCTCACCCTCCCACACACCATCAGCTCCTTATCCCCCTCACCCTCCCACACACCATCAGCTCCCTAACCCCTCAGCCCCCCACACCATCACGTCCTTATCCCCTTAGCCTCCCAACACATCATCAGCTCCCCATCCCCTAAGCCCCCCACACATCATCAGCTCCCTATCCTCTCAGCCCCCCACATCATCCCACATCACTGTTGTCGCAGAATGAAAAGAACAACAAAATAAATTGTTGGGTTCCCTCTACGCGCAGGTATTTTATTTTAACTATCTCCTTTGCTTGCAGTGTCAATGGCAGGCACTGCACAACATGTAATAACATGGGGAATAATATCATTTTTAGCAGATAGAACCCCTACAAAGCATAAGGCATGGTTCTGCTATCCAGAGATGGTCTTCTTCAAATTGGCAATGTTGAGGGCCAAATTGGTACAGTATAATTTTGAAGCAAACTTTAAGATTTGTACCCCTAGATATGTCAGGGGGAGACACACAAATAAAAAGGGAAATGTTCCTTTCACAAGGGCCTGGTAGGGCTTCTCTGCAACATTGCCTCTGTCTTATCCAGATTGAGGTAGTATCCAGATAATCATGCCACTGTGGTTAAATTGCCTAGTAATGGACATGGGGATCTCTTTGAGTCTGATTATTAGCTGCAATAAGTCATCTGCTTAAGTGTATAATTGTCCTTGTACACAGCATTAGCCCCATAAAACAAAGCAGGGACTCTAGGGAAAGATTACAAAAAAGGGCGTAAGTGGACACACAGAAAAGGTCCAATGGGGAATAATGCTGCCATTGATTTTTGTAGTGGTGTGGGAGCCTTTGTACAGTGGAGGACATATATCAATGTGTTGGTCTTCAGATCAGTGGAGAGTAGAACTAGATAACACAGCTAGAGTTGTTCTATCAAATGTAGTAGGGCTCTAGAGGCCTGCTTAAAGGGGTTTCCCACACAGCCAAGTTAGGCCCTATTCATGGGAAAGGGCCTAACTTGCTGATCATTGGGGGTCTCAGTGCTGAGACCCCCAAAGATTACGAGAACGAGGTTTCCGACTCCTCGTCGCTCCGTCAGATGAATGGAGCAGACGGCTGCGCAGAAATGCTAAGAGGATTATTTTTACTCTTAGAAAAAAAAAATGAGTGAAACCTCTGGTTCAGGATATGTTCCCCACATATTCTTGTAAGTGTGTGGTCTTCTTAAAAGGGGCACCTTTCAGAGTAAAATGAAGGAGAAAGAAATAAGTCGCCACAAAAAATTGCTGTATTAGAGGTCTTTTTAATTTTCAATGTGTGTTATGTTTTTACTTTCAGTGTATCAATTTTCTATGCAGCCACTAGTTTGCAGCACTTATCAATTTACAAGAAGAAATTGTTATTTTGTTATGAAGCCAGTAGATGGCACAAGAGGAAAACTTTAGTATCACCATTTCTGTCAAGGTTGATAAAAGGGTTGGGAAGTAGAAGTTCTGCTGGTGTGTGGAAACTTATAGCCATTTTTCTACTAGGTGATTCTGGGAAATATGCAAATAAGCTTTCCACAATGGGGTAGGGTAAAAATGCCTCTTTCGGCTACCTTTTTTTTTTAAAGAAATTTTTATTGAGTTTTCATAGTATAACAAAGATGCATTGGCTTGTTATGAGAGGGGTAAAAATAGTACTTCCTACTGGCACAGTTTATGGGTCAATAAACATTTATTTAACAAATAAGTTACAAACTGTAAAGACAATATGATATGTACAACTTTAAGAGTGAAATCCTGTCTTCAAGAGACAGTTTGTATCAACATATTGGAGCAGATTGTAATATTATAAAATTAATGAATTGCACATATACCATTGGAGACAGGAGTGTAGGAGGCCATATAGGGAAGGTGGGAAAAGGAAGAAGGTGGGAGGACAGAAGTGGGAAGTGGTAGCAATAAATCCAAACAGGAGGCCCGAAAAGGTAAAGCCAAAATATTTAGGTATGCCAGGTTAAAAATTCAAATTAAGGACATCTATGGAAATATTGCAACAAGAGTTCAGAACCAGTGGCCGAACTCCATCTTCACTTATGACATCCCAGACTCTTGGAACAGTATTACCCGGCAGGCCTAGGGATGTTTGTGCACATACAAAATGTGGGGAATTGGAGATTACCAAAAAAAAGGGAGTCAGAGGCCCTGGAACAGAGATAAATTGCGTTTGAAGAGCGAACTTTCTCCAAGACTGTATAATTCCACACAGATCTGAGGATAATCCCAGTGTCTGGAGTGAGATGGAGAAGGGTGCCAAAAAGTACCCAGTATAGAGAAAAGAGAGAGGTCAAATTTCAAACCCACCCACCCATAGCGGCCCTATGGTAAATATCAAAATACGGTAATCCCAAAAACATGGTGGCAGATACAAAAAGGGGGGTGACGGGCAATTATGTCTGGTCCCATTTGAGATCAGGAAAGGTAAGGAGAGTGATCCATTCAGGGCTGTGGAGTCCGTAAGCCAAACCTCTGACTCCTCAATTTCCCAAACTCTATCTCCCACATGCATGTAATACATTTACAGTAATAATAAGACTTTTAGAACTATTATGATACAGTAACCAAGCTATTTAGATAGAACATGAAAACCATTTTATACCCAGGAGCAGTAAAAACATCTCAGCTGCACTCACTGCTACCCAGCCTTCTGCACCAAGGAACACTTCCATCAGTTATGCTTCATCAAATCAGTAATGGAAGTGCTCATTGGACTGTCATCAAGGTGCAGACTGCAACTCATGGCTTGACAGGCGGTATGTGGCCTATCAGCGCGGCTTGTGCACCCCTGATCCCCCTTTTAGTTGAGATGAATGTGTGCTGCATGTTATGTACATACTCAGGAGTGAAACCCCTCTGCTATAGACGAGAGGAATAAGGCACTTTGAAGGAATGCCCGCATTTATCTCAAGCACTGCTAGATGGACCAGGAAAACAGGATTGTTGAGTTGTAATTGGGACAATTTTGGTGGAGCTGGAGCCTGAGTTCAGAAAATTGAGGAGTCAGAGGTTTGGCTTATTCCCAGCCCCTGTGTGTGTTTCTGTATTTTAGATTTTAGAAAACGCTTCCCCTCTAATCTGTATGGGAGGAGCGTCAATACTGAGCATGAGCAAAAAGAGCATCCACATTCATCTCAACTAAAAGCCTACATACTTAGATCAGGAATAGAACAAACATTTATAAGACATTTCTCAAAATTCTGCTGAAAAAAATATTCAGCACATACTGCAGTTAACTAATTGTAACAATTTATTATATATTTTCGGAGTCGGTCCATTTTATTTCCACTCCACCAAAATGGTCTCCGACTCCACAGACCTTGATCCAATGACCCCAACTCTATCAGTTGAATTACAATATAAGGCCATTATTCTTTAAAGGACATCTGATTACCTGATGGTAGATGACTATTACGTACCTACCCGTCTCTGTGTGTCCCAAGCTTCATTCCTTATATCTTTGCATGGTTGCATTTCTGTAAAAAATTAGCTCCACAGTAATATAATGCCAGCTGCGTTCCGACATCATCCGCTCTCTTTTCAAATCTCACCAACTCTCAGAATGAGGCTGGCGTGGCCCCAGGATGAGCATAAATTATATTACAGTGGATCCTGATGGTGCTCTGCAGAGCACCACAGGATCATTTGCATATTTTATAAACTTATTTTTAAGTTTGGGCATGCAAAGATATAAAAAATGAAGCTTGGGACACACGTGGATGGGGAAATATGTACTAGTCATCTACACATTGAATCCCCAGAGAGCACAATGGAATGCTTTCTCGGCATCCACTGATAGATACAGGGGAGTTCTTGAGGCATGAGCTCTGGAGAGTGAGCATTTGATTGTGTTCTCCCGCCCCTGAACAGCACCCACCTGTTCCTGTTGACTAATGAAGGCAGGGCCGGCTCCAGGATTCGGTAGGCCCCTGGGCAACAGAGCCTCAGCGGGCCCCTTTGCACTGAATATACAGGCGGTCCCCTACTTAAGGACAACTGACTTACAGACGACCCCTAGTTAAAGACGGACACCTCTGCCCACTGTGACCTCTGGTGAAGCTCTCTGGATGTTACTATAGTCCCAGGCTGCAATGATCAGCTGCAAGGTGTCTGTAATGAAGCTTTATTGATAATCCTTGGTCCCATTACAGCAAAAAATTTTGAAACTCCAATTATCACTGGGGCAAAAAAAAAATTGCCTCGAACTACAATTATAAAATATACAGTTTCGACTTGCATACAAATTCAACTTAAGAACAAACCTTCGGAACCTATCTTGTATGTAACCCGGGGACTGTCTGTATATAGTCCCTCGGTTTTATAAATGAATGTGGCCAGTAAATAACAAATAATGAAAATTACCTCACCTCATGCAGGTCCAAGGCTCTCACTATCCTCATCACCTATTCTGCTATAAGCTTCAACGCAGCATATTCTGTGCAGCAGGGACGCAGGCGGCATGCAGTCGTCACGCCAGCCAGCATCCTGCAAAGTGTACAGAGACACTAAGGCGATTGAGTTTATAAAAATGTATACAGTTGTCTAAGTAATGCCCTTTGCTAAAACTGCAGTATTTTATATAGAACACTGAAGTAGAAGTCCAGCTTAGTTTTTCTGCTGGCCAGTCAGCTATTCTTTAAAAACAGTATTACCGACATTCTGGCAGCCATGTGTTTTATGACCCTGTTTCTCTGATTTAACCTCTGATCTCCCGCTGTCTTGTCCGGAAGATCTATTATACTGACACTTCTGCAGGACGGCACATGGTAGCGTGGGGTGTTCAACTCTGCTGCTTGTAAATTCTGCTGCTTTTTGTAGTGCTCCGAGCCTGCACTGTGCCGTAGAGCAGTACAGCTGCTGTGAGTGCTCAGCTGTGGAATTTCACGACACTGACTGCACGCCGCTCAAGTGTGTTGAAGCTCCAGCAGTACACTGATCTCACCTCACCGATGTTTGCCGGGGAATGGAATCTTTCCCTGCAGTGAGTGTCTGTCGTCCCGGTCCGGCCCTTTCACTGAGCAACCCCCTCGCTCTGCAGGATCACCTGCCGAGCAGCCCAGTTGAGAAGCAACAGTGAGAAGAGTGCCGTGGGCCCTTCTGGAAGCTGTGGGCCCCGGCACTTGCCCGGGTATGCCGGGTGCTGACGCCGGCTCTGAATGAAGGGATATAGTGCTGAATCCTCAAACACAAAAGTTTAGAGTAAAGTTTTGTATCTACATTTAAAAGGCATATTGGGCTAAAGTGCTGAATTCTTCCTGGGTTTATAGATAACTGTGATATAAGCCAATAGGGCCTGCTCTGGGAAGGGCCAAGTAGCAGACAAGGAGTTAAAGGCCTTGATGAGGAAAGGAAGCATAAAAGTCCAAATGCGATGTAATTAGCAAATAAACTGCAGTTGTGTCATTTTCTTACAAGCCCTCACTGTGCTGTCCAAATTACAACATCCCTTTGGAGGTCATTATGCTCAGAGAACATAAAATTCTATATGCATTCTTTTTGATTTCGTACCCTTGAATGATGTTAATCTTCTGAAATTAAAAGGTCCATATTCTTTGAGCCCTTATATTTTCTGGTGTTTGGAGCTGCAACGTTGGCAACATGGCAGAAGTTTGCAGTAATATCTTTTTGTGAACTGTAATATCGTTAGTGTTTTTTTAGAAATGGTGAAAATGATGTTTTCTGTTGTAGTGTCTCTAATATTTCAAAAGACTAGTCCCAAAATGATCAATGATCTTATGATTTTGTTAATTTCTGTGTTCCCGCACATCACTGAACTCTATGTTGCGGGTAGAGTTGTAAGGAGAGACTAAACTCTTTAGCATCTCATTGCCTAGGTAACCAAGATGCTCCTAAAGTATATACGTCACTACTTAGAGACGGGGTGAGTTACATTTATCCTGCCATACACGTTTCCAGCATCACTTCTTTTCTGTGAACAGCGTGCTCCGTTTTATGGAACTCCACACCTTTTGGTATCATCTTGCTGGTAGGAACAACCGTTTCTAGACATGGTATGAAGCTGTCCTAGGTTTAATTACACTTACCCTTATACTTTTTCCGTATTTTTTTCCATAGGGAACCACTTTTCCCTCTGATGAGACTTAAGGAAGTTGAAATGTGTCAAGTGGTGCAGAAATAATTGAGAATAGGGACAGTTTAGAGGGACTGCCCTTGTTATTAATGGGCGATAGGGGTACAGTGCTGTAGGGAGAAGCCGACCACCAGTATCCAAGTGTGAATATGTCTTGGCACTCAGCACCCATAAGCCCCTCCCAACCAGCCATGATGAGACACTAATGTATCTGAATACTTGTGCATATCTGATAAGACACATCCATTTTCTTTCTCTTCAGCAGTTTTGAAGTATGTAGTGGATGTTACTAGTTGGAGAAGCACATTTATATTCTGTTGCATTTCTCATAGATATGCAGCAGTATAGTATGAGGAATGTGTGTCACGGGTATCAATCAGGGCGTACAGCCTATCCAAATTACACTAATTCTCCAGCATCATTATATAGCAAATCAGAATATAAAACAAATAACCTTTATTCAATATGCTTTAAAACTTATATAAAGGGCATATATCGTGCTCCCAGATCAAACACAATGCCCATTGCTGTCGTGTTAACCATTGTGTTTCTTGGTTCCATATACATTTATGTTAGAGCAGTTAAAAATTTGATAAACACCTTACATTGGTAAGACATACCATTTCTTTACTGAGGTGTCTGTTCTGTCTGTATTCTGGGATGTCTTGATGTGTATGGTACAGTCCGATACCCTCACATAGGAGACCGGGTATCAATAGAATAGCCAAACTTAGAGAAAGTCAATATTCTGTCCCTACTGTCCTGAATGACTCTAACAAGAGCAGAACAACAGACTGTGCCCTACCAAAAAAAATATGGTGCTCCATATCCCCCCACCTGACACATTTCCTCCATAGGCTGGATTCTTCAGAGTGATGCAGAGGCGTAACTACAGTGGTAGCAGCCATAGCAGCTGCTATGGGGCCTGCAGTGTCAGGGTCCCCATCATCTGACCTGACAAACTAAAAAGTGGAGGATGTGCACCATCATAAACATATTATGCTGCACATTGTACATATATGTCATGTATATATGCTGTATGTGTATGTATATGATGTATGGTGATGATGTAAGTGAGTATAGAAATAAGTATATTTTTGAAGTGGGAAGGGAGGCCCCATTCAGAAGCCTGCTATGGGGCCCTGCCTCTCCTAGTTGCGCAGCTCGGCAGATGTAAAACTTAAAAAAATAGGAAAAACTAGCCCCATAGTGCCTAGCTTAGGGGTATAAATCGGGTGAACCTTAGTGAAAGTTCATCCGGGGAAGACCCTAGTATAGGCTCACTGCAAACCGTGGCATTGGGAGGGGGTCCCTAAACCCGGATGAAATTTCACTAAGGTTCATTTATACCCCTAAACTATTTTACTACATTTTCTAGCCTGCCTGAGTCCCTCTGAAGAATCCAGCCTATGAAGGAAACGTGTCAGGGTGGGGGGATGTGAGGTACTATTGGTACCTCACTTATTTACTAAGAGTCCGCGGACCACACTATCGTCGATATTCGGATTTGGCACATTGACACCGACTTTAATGAGGGGGCTTTGGAGGATCCGACTGATTCGGACTAGGGTAAACTCCGGTGGACCTGAGCAGGGTAACAACACATGCAGGATATCCGGCGCACACTCGTAGTGAATTGCGGCACAATCCATGATCGCCGGACATTCCGGATCGCGACGTGAACAGGTAAGTAAATGTGCCCCTATATGTTTTTGCAAGAGTACAGTCTGTGGTACTGCTTAGAGATGGAGCCAATCACAGGGAGAGTATGGACATAATATAAACTTTCTCTAAGTTTGGCTATTCGATTGATACCCAGTCTCCTGTGTGAAGGTATTGGGCTGTACCTAAGGCAACCGAGAATACAGACAGAACAGACATCTTTGGTAAGAAGTGAAATTTCTTTACTACGTAAAGTGTTTATCTTATTTTTGACTGCTGTAACATAAATGTATGTGGTCGGTCTATACCAGTGATGGCAAACCTTTTAGAGGCCGAGTGCCCAAACTACAACAAAGACAATTTATCGCAAAGTGCCAACACAGAAATTTAATTTGTGATTTATATTCCTTTCTCTGTCACAGTTTTCATTGACATCAGCACCTGAGGACACCAACAACGCAGAAAATAGCCCCAGGTAGAGCTGTCACTTTAAAATACCTCTGTGCACAGCAAGTCCTGGGCTGTCTGGGACTGCAGGAATATACCTGGAGTCATCTTTGGTGAGTGCCCACAGAAAGGGCTCTGAGTGCCACCTCTGGCACCAGTGCCATAGGTTAGCCATCACTGGTCTATACCTTGACTATGTCTTTCTAGTGTATATTGTGTGATAAAGAATAATAAAGAACAATTGTTAACACAACAGCAACAGGCGTCGTGTTCAAACCGGGAGCATGATATGTCCCCTTTATATGAGTTTTAAAGCATATTTAATAAAGGTTATTGTTAAAATGTTCATTGATGGTGTTGTCTATGTATGTGAACTTTTTTTAGTGAGATTATTAAGAACTATAATATTTTAACTCTACTCCTTTTTGCTGCTAATATTTTTACCATGAGACAGTGTTGTTTAAACTGGTAGTTTCTTTGTGTTTATAAGGAGCGAGTTCCGAGGCTGAGCCCTCAACTTAAAGGGCAGATGATTGTTGGTTTTACAATTATCGCAGCAGCAAACCTTTTAGACTTCGCCATCAGATTTGTTGCAGAATATGAGGGTGCTATATAAATAAAGATTATTATTATCTGCACATGTTGTGGATTCTCATGCTGGAAGTTCACATGGAAATCCACACAGGTTAAATGTGTGTTTTATGCCAATTATTGTGTTATATGTAGTGCATGTTTGATACAGATCTATATGCGTTTTTCACACGATCCAACATAATTTCAAGGAAAAATTTTGGTGCGGGTTTAGTTGCTGCGAATGTAGTCCACATTACTTTTTCCAAATCACATTCGCTTTGATGCTACTGTATGATACTGCTGATTTTTCAGAAGAAAATCCATGCATAAAATCTGTAAAAAAAATTGTTAGGAGCAAACATGTGGATAACTGCAGGTATAGTGACAGCTTTTAGAAGATGAGAAGCTCAAGACATTTGAGCAATAGAAACAATATAACATTCCCCACCGTTCCTTCTGCAACACCCCTGCCGATGCAAGGCAGAGGGGTGGTTGCGAATACGTCCCACCATGTAGCTTGCAGCCTGTGTAGGGTCTGATCAGCCCCACAGCATGTCACTACATAACACAGACATAACATATTGTGTCTGTAAGCTGAGATGCAATTGGAGGAGTAACCACCACCGGACCAGTGGATGTAATAAAACCCCTGGTCAGGAAAGTTCTAGAGTTCAGAAGAAGACTGGAGTTAATCCAGTGAAGTTAGTCTTAGTCTAGAGCTGACACAGCTCAGTACAGCTAAGCAAGTCAGTGCAGCCAGCATACCAGACCAGAGCAGGAGAGCTCCGCTCCCTGCCTGAAGAGTGAAGTGAGTTAGTTAGTGAGAGGAAAGGGGTATCATCCTACCTTCAAGGGTGATATCTGAACCAACCCAGGACAAGCTGAAGCATCCTACTAGGACACAGCTACCTCCCAGTCTGCCCTTTGCATCCAGGCTGGTGATCTACTCCTGTGGCTCCCTCCAACTGCAGTCCCAGCGTTCTACCATTTGTCAAGGCACGTTGCTACTGTTCCTGTCGGTTCCAATAAAGAACTGTAAGTTATTTTTGTTCAACGTCTGCCTCCGCCTGGTCCCTGCTACTACGGCTGTCACCATCACGGGCACCCTGTCCACCACACAAAGACTAATACTCCAGATACCAAAGGGTTGCCCCAAGGAGAACCACTATAGCAGCCTGTCCCTCATCATTTCTTGCCAACACCAAGGACAGCCCTCCGGTTCCCCATACCAAGCACCGTGACACTAGCGTGCCTAGGCTGCAACTGCCAGCCACTCAGGTACTGCGGGCCCCGGCTGTCTCCAGGCCCCAAGAAAAGGCTAGGCCCCGGTGGGGGATGTTGCAAGTGGCGTCACGAACAGGATTTCTACTTGTGTGCCTTATTCTGGCATTATAGACTGTTCTATATTACAAAGACTGTGCTGCCTAACCCTGCTGCCATTCGGGTTTAGGCCCAAGTGATTGTGTGCATTTCTACATACTGTAGAACTGTATTACTGCTGCCACGTGCTGTCGAGCATCGCTCCAGCACTCAAGATGTTAAACCCTGCAAAGAACTTTGTCAGCTCTGCTACATCCGGCGCTGCCGCGCCTGAAGCATTTACCTCAAAGGTGTGTGGCGCAACATGGAATTCCAGCCCGCCAAATCCTCACTGGCGGGAACTCCAGAGTCGTCACCAGGCTCCGCCCCCTGCGTGTGAGGCGCGAAGGACCATAGAGGAGGAGCTGGAGGGTTAATCAGCCTTCTTGGATTTCAGCGCAGGCCGCGTCTGAAGCCTGCCAGCAGCGTGCGCCTCATCCGGAGTCCCAGCGCATGTGTCCTGCGACTGGAAGAGAGCACCGCTGAGCATCACCGAGCCCCTGCAGTCTGTCGGACATCGGGAACGGAGTCCTTCGTGCACCGGAGCTGTCCTGTCACCGCGGCTGATCCTGAGTGAGTACAGCTGGGGAAGTTAAAGGGGGGTAGAGATTGTTTCTGACGCTAGGTTATTGGCTCACCTCCCAGGGAATAGTGAATATGTCTAAGGTGCCCACGTCCCATTCTAGCCATCGACCAAAGCAAAGATATTGTGTAACCCTGCAGGCTTCCCTCAGCTAGGCCAGTCATGTCCGCCTAGGACGTAGATACGGGACTGGAGCAGGTCCCGTCCCCTGGTCCCTCCTCAGGGTACCGGAGCATGTTAAGCCCGCCAGAGAGTCCCTTCAGCCCTGCTACAGCCAGTGTCCCCAGGACTCCCACCGTTATGCCTCTGACTATGCCATACTATCTGGGGGCCCCCTGGTTACCCCACTACGAGGGAGAATTGCACACTCTACCTGAATTCAGAGCCAAGTTGTTAGCTACCTTCGCCCTGTATCCGCTCACAGAGGAACATAAAGTGGGCATTCTAACTGGGCAGTTGAAGGGACCTGCTCTCCGGGAAGTCAAGTCTTGGCCCTGAGAACAGTGCCAGAATGTGGTCCAAATTCTCAATAGGCTGCGCAACACCTTTGACAAATGTACTGCCTCAGAGTTGAAGCAGAAATTCTTCGGGAAAATACAGAAGCATCAAGAGTCCCTCAGAGACTTTGCCCTCTCCCTACAGGAGACATGGAAGGCCATAACCCGTCTTGATCCCAAAGAGGCTGAAACCACTGACCAAACCCTGAGGGAGCAATTCATTAATGGACTTCTGGACAGAAATCAAAGGTGTCAACTAAAGATAATCTCTTCTCAACATGCCCAGGCCTCCTTTCTTGAGTTTAAGGAAATTGCTGTTGACATATTAGGGGACCGACCGCCTACTGGACCGCAGAAAGATCCTGAATCCGCGGAAATAGAAGACTCTGCTCTAGCTTGCCATCCAACGCAGCAGACTTCACCTACTCCTGCGGCTACGGAAGTTTCTGGTTTAGCAGGACAGGTCCCTAATCTGATGGACACTCTGAGTTAAATACTCGATCGGTTGACCCAATTGGAAGTGACTGTCTCCTCTATGAGGAAGAAACCTCCAGAAGACTCTGTACGGTCAGCTACCACTCGTGCCTCCCCGGCCAAACCGCGCCCAAGGGAAGTGAAGCACCTGGAGTCAGAAGGAACCCCGCCAGCGGTGCAGCTACTGCCGTAAATACGGGCATGAAGAGGATGGATGTCGTCAGTTAAATGACAAACCCTTGGTGCTAAGGGACGACCCCCAAGGCAAGAACCTTTAAGTCCCGGAGATGCCAACTGGATGCCCAGGTTTGTGGGGACTCGCCCAATGGTTCATGTAACCATCAACGGAGTTACCCTACCGGCCTTAATTGATACCGGCTCTCAAGTGACCACCATCCGGAGTGCTACCTTCGAGAGATGCCAAAGAGGAGCATCCTTAATCTAGCCTCCCAAGGCTTACTTGAACATTATTGCTACGAACAGAAAACCCATACCCATCCGCGGCTACTGGGAGCCCACACTAACCATTGGAGACACTGAGTTAACCAGACAGGGCATAGTGGTGACACGAGTGCCCGAAAACGATAACTTCTCCCTGGTACTGGGTTCCAATGTCCTCCGCAACTGCTACCCGGAAGTGCTGAAGGCTATCCACGACTCTCTGCCAACAGTGCCCAACGGTTCCCGGAAGGTAATTCAGGAGACTATGCAGGTTCTGGCGGCGCAACAGAAGTTTGCTGGCCCCAAACTGTCCGCCTTCAACCTGGGACTGAGACGTTAGTATGGTGCCGAGCCTGCGTGGGCGTCCAAGGTCAAGACTACCAGGTGATGGTAGAACCTCTACCAGCTGATGAAGACCTACCCATTCTAGCATCCAGGAGCCTAGTCACTGTATCCCGAGGACAAGTACTCATTAGACTACTAAATGTGGGAGACTCCCTAGTAGATCTGAGAAAATACCAAGCCGTAGCCACTCTCTTCAGCGTCCATCCTGAAGACTTGGTGGAAACCTCTCTGTCTGCCTCCCAACAGTTGGAAGTGAAGCAAAGTGCTGAAGGTGAGCCTGCCGAACAATCCTGGTCGCTTGAGCTCAATATTGGAGACGACGATTTTACTCCTGCAGACCAAGTACAAGGTGTCCTGGATGTCGTTATGAAGCACCACCAGGCCTTCAGCAAACACCCACTGGATTTTGGGCAGACTACCCTGATCCAACATACCATCCCTACTGGCTTTCATCCTCCTATCAATAGGATACCGGCCCATACCTCCAGGCCGCTACCAAGAGGTGCAAAAGCTGGTACAAGAGATGAAGACAGCCAACATTATCCGGGAGATTCACAGCCCATGGGCTTCCCCGCTGGTCCTTGTGAAAAAGAAGGATGGAACCCTTCGATTCTGTGTTGATTATAGGAAGATCAACAATATCACCCACAAGGATGCGTATCCGCTGCCCTAGAGTCAGCTGCCTACTTCTCTACCCTGGATCTGACCAGTGGCTACTGGCAATTGGCCATGGCGCCGGAAGACATAGAGAAGACTGCTTTCACCACCCCAATGGGCCTGTTCGAGTTCAACAACATGCTATTCGGGCTATGCAACGCCCCAGGCACATTTCAATGGCTGATGGAGAGATGTTTGGGTCATCGAAACTTCGAGACCGTCCTGCTATACTTGGACAACATCATCATCTACTCCAAGACCTATGAAGACCACCTCCACCATCTGGCTGAAGTCTTCCAAATCCTGACCCAACATGGGTTGAAGATCAAGCCATCCAAGTGCCACCTGCTACAACCTAGCGTCAAGTATCTGGGACATGTGGTGAGTGCTCACGGAATTGAGCCAGACCCAGAGAAGATTGCAGCTGTCCATGACTGGCCTACCCCGTCAACCATACGGGATATCAAAAGCTTCCTGGGATTTGCCAGTTACTACAGGCGCTTTATCCCAAAGTTTGCCCAGATGGCGGCTCCCCTACAAGAACTTCTAAGGGGTCTGCCAAAAGAGAGCCAATGTTCCCGAGCATCCATTGAATGGACAGCCGAACGAGAAGCTGCCTTCCAGATGCTAAAGCAACGGTTGACTGAGCCTCCGGGGTTGGGATATCCAGACTACAATCTACCTTTCACCCTATACACCGATGCCAGCAAGCAAGGCATAGGGGCTGTATTATCCCAGCTCCAGAATGGAACTGAAAGGGTCATAGCCTACGCCAGCCGTTCCCTCCGAGAACCGGAACAAAACAACCAGAACTACAGTTCCTTCAAGTTAGAGTTTCTGGCGTTAGTCTGGGTTGTGACCAAAAAGTTCAAGGACTACCTGGCTGCATCCTTCTTCACTGTCTTCACAGACAATAATCCCTTGGCGCATCTGAACACCGCTCGTCTTGGAGCACTGGAGCAACGGTGGGCCTCCAGACTTGCCAACTTCAACTTTACCATCAAGTACCGGGCTGGCAAGACCAATGACAACGCCGACGCTCTGTCCCGTCTCCCTGACTAGTGGGAGGGACCCTCCACAGATGCTCAGTGGGAAGATGTGGAGATGCCAGCGTTCTATGCTTGGTTTGTGCACCAAGGACCTCTGGATGAGTCTTCAGGCTGATAGTCGCGCCATAGGGGAAGTGATGGACTATCTTTCTAGTGGGCGAGTGCCTGAAAGGATCCGCCGGAGAAGAGCTGATGGAGAATTGTCTCAATTGTGGCGCCAGAGAAAGACTCTGAACATGCATCAGGGCCTGTTAAAGAGAAGAGCTCTGGACCCTATCACTTATGACCGGCTGTATCAAATTGTGATTCCCAGGAGGGACACCAATATAGTGCTGGATATGTACCATGACTGTTCCAGACACCTTGGCGCTCAGAAGACTGAAGCCCAGACGAAGGCGCTTCTACTGGGTCAACATGAAACCCGACATCGAAGCCTGGTGTCGGGAATGCCCAGCTTGCGCCATCGCTTGGGGAGAGCGACACAATCAAAGGGCCCCTCTACATCCCATTGTGAGCCAACGTCCCTTAGAGAACCTGGCATTAAATCATGTGTAGTTGGAGCCCAGCAGATCCGGTCACATTTATGCTCTCACGATCATCGACCACTATACCAAATTTGTGGTTGCAGTACCCGTCAGAGACCTATCTGCAAGGACCACCGCAGCGGCCCTGTGGAAGAGCTTCATCTTCCCCTATGGCTGTCCGGACCAGATCCTTACGGACCAAGGAACAGCATTTGTGTCCAAAGTCTTCCAAGAGCTTTGCACTCTATATGGCTGTAAAAAGCTGAGGACCACAGCCTATCATCCCCAAGGCAACGGGCTTTGCGAAAAGATGAATTAGACTCTAATCAACATGCTGAGGACCCTGACCCTCTGCAAAAAGGGCTGACTGGCCAAAACTGTTGCCCGAATTAGTGTACCTGTACAACAACACCACTCATTGCTCCACAGGATACACCCCGTATTATCTGATGTTTGGGAGGCACGGCTGATATGACCTCCCAAACTCCCTGCTGATATGACCTGGGACATGGAGTCCCCTGATTCCCAGTCTTTACTCCCCCAGACTGACTGGGTTCACGAACACCAGAGGCGCCTGGCGGATGCCAGAGAAGCTGTGGATCTGCGGTTGGAAGAGGCCCGAGAGAAACAAAAAAGGGACTTCGATCGTAATGCCTGTGCTGAGCCTTTTGCCCCAGGAGATCGAGTGTGGCTGCGCAACAACCATCCCACCAGTAAGCTAGATGGGCGTTGGGAGCGTCTGCCATACCTAGTTAGGGACAGTCTCTCCCCTGAAGTCTACAAGATTTCAAGAGGAGACTGTCCACTACTCCGGGTACATAGGAACCGGCTGAAGAGATGTCTTCATCCTTTCGCCCCTATGTTCACACCTCTCACCTTGACCCCCAACTTACCGACCTCATTGTGTTCACCTACCCCCAGTTTCTTGGAACTTGTGACTGTGCCTCAACTCTGTGTTGTTGTTTCCACTCCAGTAAGAGGTACCCCGGAGAGACCATCATCCCCACCGCAGTCTCCAATACTGCTACCCGTGGAGGATGATCCGGTTTCAGAATCTGCAACCCCTGCGGCCTCAGAGGCAGCTGAGACTCCGACTCCAGTGCCTGACTGAAGATGTGGAAGTTGTTAACTTCTCCCAACCGGAACTTCAGAGATCTCAAAGGGAGACGAAAGGCAGTACCAACTGGTGTCACACAGACGGAGGAGGCAGGTACGCTTTTCTGACACCGAAGTACTCACCACCGAAAAAGATACTGAGTAACCCCTGATGGGCTGAAAGCCTTCTTCAAGTACTGTGTACTTATTGTAAATATTATTTCTGCTGCTATCCCAATTGGGCTGAGCGCCCCTAACCCATAGAGCCAGAAACTTTCCTGAGACTCTTTCCCCCATTTACTTATCTCAGTCAAGAGACATACCTTGAACTGCCCATGTCATGTGCTATGATAGCACCCCTTCCTCTGCCACAGCAGAGATTCCTACAAAGGACTCTGTCCCTCTACACATAGAGGAGACCCTTTGTTCCTTTCTTCATTTATGGCACTTTTCTCCACATCAAGGGCTGTACACAGAAGATGGACTGTGCTATTAAAGACCTTCTGAGAGACTTTTGCCAACTCCAAGGAAAAGTTGCTAATGACTTATTATTTTATTGCACTTAATGCCTTCCTTTTAGGTATGGACATTCTGCATGCACTATAATGCCTTTTCCTTTTCAGGTAAAGAGACATTTGCTATCTTGCTACCCTGAGTAGCCTACCTCTGTAACATTTGCAACGTTAATGTTTTAAGATATGTACCCATTGGGCTCCTAAGCCAATGAGAGTTTACAAAAAATGTTTGCACACTGTCAATTTATGTCAGTAGTTTGCACTAACCTTTAATAGGCTTTCCAGATTGTAGTGTGGCTGTGTCGGACCGTTCCCCGGATGAACTTTCACTAAGGTTCACCCGATTTATACCCCTAAACTATTTTACTACATTTTCTAGCCTGCCTGAGTCCCTCTGAAGAATCCAGCCTATGAAGGAAACGTGTCAGGGTGGGGGGATGTGAGGTACTATTGGTACCGCACTTATTTACTAAGAGTCCGCGGACCACACTATCGTCGACATTCGGATTTGGCACATTGACGCCGACTTTTATGAGGGGGCTTTGGAGGATCCGACTGATTCGGACTAGGGTAAACTCCGGTGGACCTGAGCAGGGTAACGACACATGCAGGATATCCGGTGCACGCTCGTAGTGAATTGCAGCACAATCCATGATCGCCGGACATTCCGGATCGCGACGTGAACAGGTAAGTAAATGTGCCCCTATATCTTTTTGCAAGGGTACAGTCTGTGGTACTGCTTAGAGATGGAGCCAATCACAGGGAGAGTATGGACATAATATAAACTTTCTCTAAGTTTGGCTATTCGATTGATACCCAGTCTCCTGTGTGAAGGTATTGGGCTGTACCTAAGGCAACCGAGAATACAGACAGAACAGACATCTTTGGTAAGAAGTGAAATTTCTTTACTACGTAAAGTGTTTATCTTATTTTTGACTGCTGTAACATAAATGTATGTGGTCGGTCTATACCAGTGATGGCAAACCTTTTAGAGGCCGAGTGCCCAAACTACAACAAAGACAATTTATCGCAAAGTGCCAACACAGAAATTTAATTTGTGATTTATATTCCTTTCTCTGTCACAGTTTTCATTGACATCAGCACCTGAGGACACCAACAACGCAGAAAATAGCCCCAGGTAGAGCTGTCACTTTAAAATACCTCTGTGCACAGCAAGTCCTGGGCTGTCTGGGACTGCAGGAATATACCTGGAGTCATCTTTGGTGAGTGCCCACAGAAAGGGCTCTGAGTGCCACCTCTGGCACCAGTGCCATAGGTTAGCCATCACTGGTCTATACCTTGACTATGTCTTTCTAGTGTATATTGTGTGATAAAGAATAATAAAGAACAATTGTTAACACAACAGCAACAGGCGTCGTGTTCAAACCGGGAGCATGATATGTCCCCTTTATATGAGTTTTAAAGCATATTTAATAAAGGTTATTGTTAAAATGTTCATTGATGGTGTTGTCTATGTATGTGAACTTTTTTTAGTAAAATTATTAAGAACTATAATATTTTAACTCTACTCCTTTTTGCTGCTAATATTTTTACCATGAGACAGTGTTGTTTAAACTGGTAGTTTCTTTGTGTTTATAAGGAGCGAGTTCCGAGGCTGAGCCCTCAACTTAAAGGGCAGATGATTGTTGGTTTTACAATTATCGCAGCAGCAAACCTTTTAGACTTCGCCATCAGATTTGTTGCAGAATATGAGGGTGCTATATAAATAAAGATTATTATTATCTGCACATGTTGTGGATTCTCATGCTGGAAGTCCACATGGAAATCCACACAGGTTAAATGTGTGTTTTATGCCAATTATTGTGTTATATGTAGTGCATGTTTGATACAGATCTATATGCGTTTTTCACACGATCCAACATAATTTCAAGGAAAAATTTTGGTGCGGGTTTAGTTTCTGCGAATGTAGTCCACATTACTTTTTCCAAAGCACATTCGCTTTGATGCTACTGTATGATACTGCTGATTTTTCTGAAGAAAATCCATGCATAAAATCTGTAAAAAAAATTGTTAGGAGCAAACATGTGGATAACTGCAGGTATAGTGACAGCTTTTAGAAGATGAGAAGCTCAAGACATTTGAGCAATAGAAACAATATAACATTCCCCACCGTTCCTTCTGCAACACCCCTGCCGATGCAAGGCAGAGGGGTTGTTGCGAATACGTCCCACCATGTAGCTTGCAGCCTGTGTAGGGTCTGATCAGCACCACAGCATGTCACTACATAACACAGACATAACATATTGTGTCTGTAAGCTGAGATGTAATTGGAGGAGTAGCCACCACCTGACCAGTGGGAGTAACAAAACCCCTGGTCAGGAAAGTTCTAGAGTTCAGAAGAAGACTGGAGTTAATCCAGTGAAGTTAGTCTTAGGCTAGAGCTGACACAGCTCAGTACAGCTAAGCAAGTCAGTGCAGCCAGCATACCAGACCAGAGCAGGAGAGCTCAGCTCCCTGCCTGAAGAGTGTAGTGAGTTAGTTAGTGAGAGGAAAAGGGTATCATCCTACCTTCAAGGGTGATATCTGAAGCAACCCAGGACATGCTGAAGCATCCTACTAGGACACAGCTACCTCCCAGCCTGCCCTTTGCATCCAGGCTGGTGATCTACTCCTGTGGCTCCCTCCAACTGCAGTCCCAGCGTTCTACCATTTGTCAAGGCACGTTGCTACTGTTCCTGTCGGTTCCAATAAAGAACTGTAAGTTATTTTTGTTCAACGTCTGCCTCCGTCTGGTCCCTGCTACTACGGCTGTCACCATCACGGGCACCCTGTCCACCACACAGAGACTCATACTCCAGATACCAAAGGGTTGCCCCAGGGAGAACCGCTATAGCAGCCTCTCTCTCATCATTTCTTGCCATCACCACCCTGCTGGAGACCTGCCAAGCTATAGGACAGCCCTCCAGTTCCCCATACCAAGCACCGTGACACTAGCATGCCTAGGCTGCAACTGCCAGCCACTCAGGTACTGCGGGCCCCGGCTGTCTCCAGGCCCCAAGGAAAGGCTAGGCCCCGATGGGGGATGTTGCACTTCTACCAATATCTTCAGTTACACCATACATGGTCTACACAGATCAAAGAGGTGGATCCGACGGTTGGGACCCTCTCTTTCTTGGGGCTGTTGGAGAATTCTGGAAGTATATTGGCATTGTACAACCGGCTGCTACCGAAGTACTTTCAGAATTACCCCCTACAGGCTAGGCATAAATGGGAAAAGGATGTAGGACCATTAACAGATTAACAGTAGTGCACTATATATATAATACATATGTTTTGGGGATGCACTACACTTAGGCCATACTGAAACAAGGTGCTAGCACTAATCAGAGAGGTTTGCTCCTTGAATCTCCAGCCCTCTCCAATCACCTGTGTGCTGGGCTACCTAGGAGATGTAAGTGATAAAACACCAGCCACGCTTGCTACTGCATGCATCCTATATCAAGCTTGCAAACCCGGTGACGCATTGGATCCAGCCTACTATTCCTACGATTGGAAAAAGTTCTACTGGTGCTAGTCTGGTGCTCTACTGAAGGATGCACTGATACACAAATAGGATCAACAGGTATACAGGAGTGATGCTGCTATGGGGACCCTATTATTACATTACTAGAGAACACTGTTTCCAGCAGTGGCGTAACAATCGCGGTAGAAGGGGGTGCGATTGCGACCCGGCCCTTTGTAGGGAGGGGCCGGCGGATCCTGCCTGCCCAGCACAAACTCCACCTGCCTCTCCCCCACCACGGCCCGAACTCTGTGCACCCGTTCAGCCCTGCCCGCCCAGCGCAAACTCCGGCCTGCCGGCCTGCCCCCAGCCGTACTCCGGAAACGCCGACCCACCGACTTAAACTCCGGTCGGCTGGCCCACTCAATTTCCAGTTATTTATTATTCCATGCCGTATACTAGGAAGCTGGAAAAAAATGTGGTGAAATTGGCAGAAAAGTCTTGTGGCTCAGATTTTCATACTTTCGCTGTGCGCTCCAAATGATTTGTCTCCTTTATTGTTCGGTTCTATACAATCACATTGATACCAAATTTATAGGTTTTATTATGTTTTAATAAATTTTCAATGATTAAAACAGTGTGTACGAAAAAAGAAAATAGTTTCACCATCTTCTGCCGCTAGTAACTTTTCATACTTTGGTATGCAGAGCTGAGTGTGAGTGGTCATTTTTTGCTAAATGAGCCGACGTTTTCATTGCTACCATTTTGAGGACTGTGCGACTTTTTGATAACTTTTTATTACATTTTTATGTGAGGTAAAATGGACGCAGGGGTGCCTAACGTGTTTGTGATTTTTACAGTTTATTTAGTTGTATATCAATTCTAAGGAAAGGGGGGCGATTTGAATTTTTAGGGTTTTGCAGTATGTGGCATTTTATTTACATAGGATTCATTACAGTGAGTAACTGGCGCATTGTAATGAATCTCCAGAAGCCATATAGCAGACTCGAGGCTGTCATGGCATCCAATCGCGGCTCCCCGATGATGTCACAGGGAACAGCGATCTCAACAAACTTGGCAGCACCCACAAAATCAATGCTAGCACCAATTGTGGGTATTAGTAGTGGGTATTTACTGCAATATGCAGTGAACCCAACCTCTGTATGGAGAGGGCTCACCTCATGAGCCCTCTTCATACACCATTTGTAGCTCTGTACTGCGCAGTGCGTGATGGAGATATAAGTAAATAAATGTGTGTAATTGTATAAATATGTTTGTACAAAATATTTATTTATTTATTTTTTTCAGGGGAGGGGGGTCCCATGCAGAAGTTTGTCATAGGGGCTTAGCCTCTCCTTGTTACGCCACTGGAGCCCAGTCCCCACAGCCAGATAGGTAGGAAACAAGACACATTGGAGTACTGTCACTCTCGTTCTGGGCTGGGGAGGGTGGTGGCGGGAAAAAATCCAGTATTTCACAGATATAATTCCAACCTGTCTCTATCAGTCCTTGTGTATACAATTTCGGTTGCTCTGAAATTCGACTACAAATCTTCTGATTATGGTCGGGCGTGGCAGATTCTTCTCATGAATAGCTTCTCCTCTTTACCTCCTGTCTCTCCCCACTCCATTACAAGATGAACTCACACACAGACACTTACTGCCGGCAAACAGCAGCGATCACAGACTTGCTCTACAAGCTACAGATAAGGTCTTATCCAGGAGGGTGGAGGCACTATGTGTGTTATAGCTCAGATGTAGAAGAGCTGACAGTGTTTGTTATAGCTCAGATGTATCAGAGCGGAAGTGTGTTACATTCATCTCATGGATCTCATTATCTTTGATCCGTCTCATCTCTCTGTTTCTCTGTGTCAGGTACTAGTAGAACGTTCGGAAGCTAAACAAAAGTGCAGATAAACCCTGTACCCTGATAATCCAAGCACATTGTCAGTACACAGCATCTCATGTAAATTTGAAAACTTTCCCAGCCAGAGACCCGGTGATGTGATCCAGCTCTAACAATGCAGCCAAAAGGGGTCATGTATCAAGAGGGTAATTTGCATAATTTTAAAAGATGTTTTTCTTTGCTATCAGAAGCAAAAAGAACAATAGAACCCATTTCAGAAGGCACACACCGCGATCCTGCGATACGTGTGTGGATTCATTTTCATTTATTCATGGTTTTCATTATGCTACCTTTTGTAATATATTGATTCAAGGCTAGAGCATATCTATCTGCACTTTTGTCCTTGCCTATATTTAGCCTCATTCACAGGCAAAAGTGAAGGTGCGGTCACACGTCGCGTTTACTGCATGCGTTTAAAACCGCATTGGAATAGCTGGAGTGATTTGCCTAATTAAACAGCTGTTAACACTTGCATTTACAAAACACAAATGTTAACGTTTGCGTTAACATTGTGCTAACAAATGCATGCGCTAACCACGATGTTAATATATGTGTTAACAATGCGTTAAGATACGGTAATATAGTGAAGATGCAAAAGTCATTTCATAGCGACGGTATTTAATATACCATACTGTGTACGAAGAAGAGGAAAAAAAAATCCCAAATGCAGTCAAAAACGCATTTGCAACATTTTCTTGTGGGCTTAGATTTTGTGGCTTTCACTGTGCACCCCAAATGACATGTCTACTTTATTCTTTGCGCTGGTACGAACACCAGGATAGCAAATTTATATAGGTTTTTATAATGTTTTCTGCATTTGCAAAAATTAAAACATCCTTTAAAAAACCCTTCCTCATCATTCATTACAATGTGGAAATCATACATTGTAATTAAATGGTTAAATTCAGACAGTCTCAGGTCTTTGTATGACCCAAGGCTGTCATGTGACCAGATCACCTCTCCTCGATGACGTCACGGAGAGCAATGATCTTTACCAAAATGCCAGCGCCAATTGCGCCACCATCTTTTTGAAGCTGCTAGCGGCGCTATCAATGTAAACACCCGAAGGAGGATCTTATTTAAGAAAAACTGGTTCTAAGAACAAAGACATGTACTCAATAATATTGGTTTAATGAGTATATTTTTGTTGAAAACTGTATATTCACATTTTTTAAAGTTAAAGTTTGTATCCTAATAAATGTTATATGTTCTGCCTAAGTAACATGGTTATTGTACCACAACGGTAATAAAAAGCCTTATTACTGTACATTTAGCATTTAAACATGCCCTATGTATGTGTGAGTCGGAGATAAGGAAATAAAGGGCATCCGAGTTAGTGGTTTGGCTTACTGACTCCACAGCACTCAGTGTGACAACAGCTGCCAGAACACAGGATTTGTTCAGGGCAAACTGACATATGCTGTATGGCAGAGCTTTGTGGAAGGTGCTTCAACTAAGGGTGCACTGGTTCCTGACAGTATCAGGTGTCAAGATGTAACTGCTCTAAGACGAGGACAGTAATCTTAGAAGTCTTTAACCCCTTAAGGACGCAGGGTTTTTCGGCTCATTTCTCGCTCTCCAACTTCAAAAATCCATAACTTTTTCATTTTTACGTGTACAGACCTGTGTGAGGGCTTATTTTGTGCGTAACAAATTTTACTTTCCCTTAATGTTATTTATTTTAACATGCCGTGTATGTTAAAAAAAATTCCAAATGTGAAAAAATTCTTGTGGGCTCATTTTTTACGGACTTTCACTCTTTGCTCCAAATAACACGCCTACTTTATTCTTGGTGTTGGTTTCGATCGCGGTGATACCAAATTTATATAGGTTTATTGTGTTTTAATAAATTTTCAAAAATTAAACGAATGTGTACAAAAAAAGGAAAAAAAAATTTGCCATCTTTGACGCTAATAACTTTTTCATATTTGGCGCACGGAGATGTGTGGGGGTAATTTTTTACGAATGAGGCGACGTTTTCATTGCTACCATTTTGGTCTGTGCGACATTTTGATCATTTTTTATGTTATGTAAAAAGGTGAAAGTCGCTCTTCGGACATTTGGCGCCTTTTCCCGCCTCGGAGGTCACCGCCGGCCGTAACCGTTTTTTATTTTGATAGATCGGCTTTTGGGGACGCGGGCGATACCTAATATGTTTGTGATTTTATGTTTATTATGTGTTTATATCCGTTTAGGGAAAGGGGGGTGATTTGAATTTTTAATATTTTATAATTTTTTTATTTTTTAAACTTTTTTTTTTCACTATTTTTTTAGACCATCTAGGGTACATTAACCCTAGATAGTCAGATCGCTCCTACCATATACTGCAATACTTCTGTATTGCAATATATGGCATTTTTGCAGCACATTCATTACAATGAGCCACTGGCTCATTGTAACGAATCTGCAGATGCCAGATAGTCTCGGGTCAAACGAAGACCCGAGGCTACCATGGCAACCGATCACGCCCCCCGATGACGTTCGGGGGCGCAACGATCGTAATAAACGCCGGCGGCGGCGTTGAAAGGGTTAATAGCCGGGTGGGGGTTTGCTGCAATATGCAACAACCCCCACCTCTGTATAAAGAGGACTCAGCCCGTGAGCCCTCTTCATACAACCCTTATACCTCTGCGCCGTAGAGCTACGGCGCAGAGCGTTAAGGGGTGTCTGAGAGGCTCACGGGCTGAGTCTCTTATACAGAGGTGGGGGGTGTTGAGAGTGCAGCAAAAGCCGGCCTGTCAGCTGTCTAGTACAGTGACAGCCTGCGCTAACACCCACGATCGGAGTCCGACCCATCGCGGGTGTTAACCCCTTACACGCCGCGGTCAAGCATGACCGCGCGTGTAAGGGTCTTCCCCTATGGATCGGATCACCCGCTTGCCGCTTACCGGGGATCCGATCCATTCTGGGCAGCTCAGGACTGGCTTTTGCCCGAGCTGCCCGGTTGCCATGGCAGCCAGACCCCTTCCGGGTCTGACTGGCAACTGTCTGAGCATGCCGCACAGCTTCTCACAGTTTACACTGCCTACAATAAATAGTATTGTAAGAGCGTGTATTGAACTTAAACCAGCGAGTCAGAGCATCACTGGTTTAAGTCAAGTATGTAAAGTAAAATATGCAAAAACACTTAACACTACACATTATAATAAATAAAAAATAAATACATAAAAATAAACCCTAACATGTCACTTTCCCATAAACACACTAAGAAGTAATAAAAACCATAAAAACAACAAAAACCCCACACCCCGCATATTTGATATTGCCCACGTCCGATACAATCTCATAATAAAAACAAAATCAAAAACTGGACCTGTACGGTAAACGCCGGAGGAAAAAAACGCAAAAACGGTCCGAAAAAGATATTTTTAATTAATACCCTATAAAAATGCTCTATAAAAAGTGATTTAAAAGTATTTATGCACTCTAAAATAAGCCCACTAAAAAGAACAACTGTTCTCCGCAAAATAACGCCCCTAACCAATTTGTCAGCCAAAAAATAAAAAAGTTATGCATATGAAAAGATGTGATGCTAAAAGAATAAGATTTCTCCACATTAGTTTTTATTCAGTACAATTGAATAAAATACACAAAACCCCCACATATTTGGTATCCTGCGTCGTAACAATCTGCATAATAAAACAGAATCGTTATAGATCCGCAAAGTGAACCCCGTAAAAACAACCTCAAAAAACTCTCTCTGAAAAAAGAACGATTTTTTATTATGCCTTTAAAATGCTCTAAAAAGTGATTTTAAAAAGTTACGCAATCTAAAATAAGACCACTAAAAGAAGCATCCTTCTCGCAAAAAAATAAGCCCTTAAACCAATTTGTGAGGTGAAAAAAAAAAGTTCTCATATGAAATCGGTGATGCTAAATAACAACAATTTCGCAAATTACTTTATTCAGTACAAATGGGAAAAAAATAAAAAATATAATAAATGAAGTATTTTGTAATCGTGGGACCCATAGAATAAAAATAGAAAACTGTTTTTATGGTATGGTTAACGGCCAAAAAAAATAACACATAAAAATTTTCCTAAAAATTTATGATTTTCATTTCCTCCACCAACAAAGAGTTAATTAAATCTCACAATTAGCTATAGATGCCCCAAAATTACGTACCAGAAAAGGCGCATCTCATGTGGCAAAAGAAATAAGCCCTATAGGTCCACATAAAAAAAAGAAAAAAATTATAGCCTGTACAATGTGACATAGCATATCTGATCTGGATGGCGCCTCCTTCCTCCCTATGCCCAGGGCGTGCGCCATACAGCAGGTTACCACCACATATGGGTATCCGTGTACTCGGGAGAGCGATTGGGTAACAAACTTTGTGGAGCGCTTTTTCATTTAATCCATTGTAAATGTTTAATTTTCCACCCAAAATGAGTGTATTGTGAAAAAAAAAATATTGCAATTTGCAGACTGCACCTCCATTTTGTTTTAACCCCTATAAAACACGTAAAAGGGTTAACAAACTTCTTAAAGTGGTTTTTCAACGTGAGGGGTGTAGTTTTTCCACAATGGGATTATTTATGAGTCTAGCTATTATTTAGGCCTTCTCAGTGTCAATTAAAAGTTGAGCAGGTCCATCTAAATACAGGTTTTGGTGATTTTACAAAAAATGAGAAAAATGCCACCTACATCCTGAGCCTCATAACATTCTAGTAAAATTGTGGAATCTTAAAAAACCATGCCACATAAAGCCATTTGGGAAATGTAAGTTCTGAATTTATTTGGGTGCTTTGACTACTGCATCAAAGTAGAGAATTTAGACGTTGACAATAAAGAATTTTTTTCCAAATTTTTTCCAAATTTGTTTTTTTTCATACTAACGCAAAAGATTCATCCAATTTTAACACTATTTGAAGTACTAGGTCACGAGAAACAGTCTCAAAATCCCAGGATATCTCTAGCGTCCACGCTCTATAACCACTTATAGGACACGGCAGATTTTGAAAAATGGGGCGCGTCCTTTAGGCCAAAGAGGCTGCGTCCCGTAGGGTTATAAAACTGCTAAGCCCCATACCAATTAGAGCATTTAATGCCAAATCCATCATAACACACACGCCCACATATATAGTAACAACCATCGAATAAAGGTAAATAATTATAAACCCCCCACATGAATTTGGGGGGCAAAGCTGTTAAAAACCAGCCAAAAAAAGTCCTTTACCTATTTAACCCACAAAAAAGGCGGCAAAAAAACATATACCTCATGATACGGTTGCCAAAGTGCTACATGTCCCTGCAAAAATAGCCCTCAACCCTCTCGTAGCAAAAAAAAGTAAAATGTTATGGCACGTGGGAGACGCGATGAAAATGCATGGATTTCCCCCGATGTTATTAAATCCAGTACGTGCTTTTCTACAAGGGGGATGACCAACCCCAAATGGTTACACTGCGAAAAATCATTTCATCCTGCAAAAATAACAAAGCTAAACTGTTTTATAGTCCACAAAAGGGGCCGATGATGAAACTAAAATCCGGCATTTGCAGGGAGCTCCTTCCCTTCTGTGTCTCTTTGTGTGCCCTAAAACAAGTATGGCCACATGTGAGGGGATCCTTTACTCAAGAGAAAACTCATCTGTGCATGCATTCTCCTATTATCTTTTGAAAATGTGTAAACTGTAGGGGTAAATGAACGTATAAACCGCCAAAATTCCCTATTCTAAATTTAATCTCCATTTTGATTTAATACTTGAGATCTCAAGGGGTTAACATCTCCTAAAAGTTTTTTTGATAGTTTAGAAAATACCCCATATATAACCATTTTTCAAATGTTAAATATGTAAAAATTTCATTCAAACAGTAATTATCCAAAATAGTCAATTCTGAAATACTGAAAACCGATAATCGATTTGTAAGCCACCTGACAATCAAAATAATTATCCAGACATTTTAAAAAATTTATAAATGTAAAGTCACAATGGGAAATTTTATTCAGCAACTTATTGAGGTGGAAAATGATCTGCCGAAAGTCGTGATTTTCGAATTTCAAAATGAAAAAAAAAAAATTAAATTTGTTTTTTTTCTTTAGTTCATATTTTTAGCCAAAATTCCACTAAAAGGAAGTTACAACATGTGAGGAAAAACATATCTCATAATCGCTTTGTGAAGTAAAGTCACATTTGTTTCTATAAAGTGTTTTTTTACTATGTAATCTTTATGTATTCAATTAAGAATTAAATATAACAAGAAATAATTCCACTCTTCAGAAGCACATTTATTTAAAAAATAATTATGGAGTAATTTTATTAAGATAACATAAGTTCTTTTTTGAATTCATTTAGGGTTTGTGGATGCACTTAGATGTTTGCAATGAGCACTGTGGCTGGCATGCCCCAGTGTTTTGGATCCCGATGCAGAGGACTCCATAGTAATCGTATTTATCAGAAGCGAACGTCATGAGCATAGTGATCCCTTTGCGGGTTGAGACAGCAGAAACTCCATACGTAGACATGGCTGCAGGCTCAGAGTAAGTAAAATTCAACTCTTTCCTTTTTGTTTCCTAAGTGGTTCGTGGTGTATGGATTTTTTTTGTGTTGTAAAGTAATATTTTATTTCCTTCATTTAGGCCAGAATCCGTAGAAGCAAGCCCTGTTGTAGTTGAAAAGTCAAACAGTTATCCACACCAGATATATACCAGCAGTTCTCACCATTCGCACAGTTATATTGGCTTGCCATATGCGGTAGGTAATATATGTAGATTGTTTAATTAAATATTCACTTTTCCTCTTTAAGCCCTTAAAGGGGTTGTAAGGTGGCAGACTGTTTCATCAACCTCAACATGCCGATGAACCACAGAAAGAAAGCCTAGCCACAAACAGGTGGAATAGATCATGCAGTTTGCAGCTTGGGCAGTCAAGCTTCATGCAAATGCATGGAAACCACACTTGATGACCAAAAACACAAGCAAAAAGCAGCGGCCCATCTGCCTGAAATCTTAAGTAAAATTCTCAACCATCGTATTTACTTATATCAAGTCGCAATTTTATGAATATGCTGTCAACATTGAATACAAGCACAACAGGTTGGGCCTGGCCCGATTACAATTAGTTGTCTAGTACATGCCTTCGATCGTCAATCACACCCTGTGTTTAGAATTCATTTAGACAGGAGGGTGAAAGACATTGGGTGCATGGTTGCCATTTTCTTGTGGTTTTGTATACAAACGCATATGCGATCGGGCCAAGCATCACATTAGAAGGACCGCAGGCCGCAGCCACTTCTTTACATCCGACCTAAGATGAAAAATTAGATGCAAACTGGCTAAAAGAACAAAAGGTACCAAGAGCTCCTCCAATACTTAACTTTCCAAATATGATTGAAGTAATGTCAAGATTAAAGAGGCTGTTTACAGTTGTTTATTGCAATTTAATGTATTGTTACTTGTCGGTCTTCAAGGTACTGGTACTATCTGTGAACACCATAGGTTTTACATTAACGCAAGAGTAGCTACAATTTTGTCCCGTTTCTAGACAGCTCATGAACAACCATGTACATTGAACCAGCTCAAATCTCCAGCCACCATCCCTGTACACAAAATGAACCAATCTTTCTCAAAGCCTCTAACGCATTACTCATGTGACAAAGCAATACCAGCCAAAACTTTCTTCTTCAGGCAATATATATTTTTAAATAAGCAACTGGTATTAAACAAAAAAAAAACCACCCAAATTTTTTGCATAGGTAATTCATGTAAAAGCACCATCTATATGTTCACATTCAGACAGTCTGAAAGCAGCATTATATGATAATATGGTAATTGAGTGCCCTATAGTCATTTGGAACGTATCACTCACTTTTATTCACAAAAACAGAAGGGCACGAGAAGGTTACATGAAAATGCCGCCGATGTTGTCATCTCATATAAGCAACAATTGTTTCTAAACAATGGATTTCATCCAACTAGAACCTTACCTGTCAGAATATATGACACGTTTATTCATTAACCCTTACGTCGTAGCAATGTAGACATAGATATTATGTCACAGTGCTGTTAAGTTAATGAAGAAGCCCACTTTCATCCATATACGGGTAAATTTGCTGCTCTAACTAGTATGCAAACACACCAACAATCCCTGCTGACATCTTGTGGCTCAGATGCGGTGTAAAAAGCTGTCACAGTGGTTCAACAACTGACCAAAATATGTACAGTCCCCCCAATGTTGTAGCAGAGAAACCATGAACTAACGTTTTGACAAACGTGACCTTATGTCCCATCAGTAAAACAATTGTTACTGTTGTCCAGGAAGAACAATTTTTATGCTAACAAGCCTCACACAGATAAACGGAAAACCAAAAAAAAACTTTTTGAATTCTTTAAGGAAGGGGAGTCAAGAACAAATGGCACAAAAAAAAAAAAGGCGAATAGGCAAAGTGGTTAAACTCATAAAGGCATCAGGGAGATGAGACTTCCATTTCAGCTTTGTGAGAACATCACATCTGAACATGTGTGTCAAGGAAGAAAGAATACAGATATGGAATCAATTTACCATAAAAAAAAAAACAATTTCCGCAAATAAAAACGCAAGATAGCAGTGGAAAGTTAAACTGTACCAAGGCAAGCCATTTTTAGAAAACACAAATGCCAAAGCCATGAAGCCTCATCATTATAGCTGATTTTGATCTAAAAGTATAAAGTAAGCAACAGTCCAGCATGGGAAGCGCAACCGCCACTTAGGCCAAGTGACCAGAACGAGCCACTATCTTCCGGGACTTACCATCTCACTTTTTCCTCTGTCAATCTGCTTCGTGCAGATCCATTTCTTACTTCATGGCTACCAGGTGTTTTTTTCGTGTCTATATCATCATAAAATCTGGCTCCGAAAGATGGAAATGACTGCTTTATAGAAGCTCTACTGCACTACTAACTCAGGGATCTAAGACTACAATAGTTTCAATCCAGAAGCCGTGGGCTAATTGACCGTGCATCATGATTGTACTTCTTGAAAGCACTAATGTTATTACAGAGTCTATTACATCAGAGTATAGAATACAATTACTATGTACCTAGAATTGACAGCACTGATCATCTCAATAAACTAACCGTATTATTTCAGTAGTAACTAGTTGAATGTCAATAGATTAATGACAGTCCGGTCCGCATCTATAGAGGGATAAGGTTTTCCAATAGTCACACTCAAAGAGGGGGGGGTCAAAACATAATATGGTGCAGGTATAATTACAAGAAACTAGCACGAATCGAGATCTCTAGGCAGGTTATAGGTCAGGGGTCTGTGTCAGTCAAGTGATGATTAGTCTGGAGAGAGAAATAAACGAACAAACGGTTGCTGTTTGCCAGTGATGCTGGTGGGATTGAAAAACCATAAAACCTGTATCTAAAACAAAAAAAATTTGGCCCATGCGACAAACGGGGTGATCGACTTGAGTAGAATACGAATTCTGTTAATCTTTGTGAATGTTTGGGGTCCTCAAGGTCCAGGTCATTTTTTGCAGGTCTGTTCCGCTCCACCTTGGGAACCGAGATTACATTTTTTTTCATATTTTTTTTCATTGCATAGAGACTACACTTTTTTGTACTATATTATTAGCAGTCAAAACTAAAAATGTGGAAAATATGCTTTATAATTTTTCCCATTAATAACAGTAAATTTTATTAGGCCTTAACAAAATTACATATCATTGTCAATTCCATCACCCTTTTGCAAGTTCGAGGCAGAGGGTGGTTTACTTGTCTGTTCCTTCACTATTTTGCTGGAGGCAGCCGACTTGTCTGGCAGCCCAGAAACACATCCGTTTCTCAATTACCCACCCCTTAATAGTGCGCTTGGGCTGAAGCTTCCAAGTGACTGTTGCATGTTTAGTGTTGGTTTAGGCCATAAAACTTTTTCCAAATGGGGAAAAATTCTTGTGGTCCTCAGTTTTTACGATTTTGACTGTGGCTCTCCAAATAGTCACCGTCTACTTTATGCTTTTGTTCGTTACGATCGCGGTGATCCAAATTTCTACGGTGTTTTATTGTGTGTTTTTCAATACATTTTCAAAAATTAACAAATGTGGCACAAAAGGAAAAACAGTGGTTTTTTGCCATCTTTTGACACTAACTTTGCATCTTTGGTGTACAACGCTGGGGGGGTGTCATTTTTTTGCGAAATGAGCCACCGCTTTCACATTGCTACCTTTTTGAGGACTGTGGCAACATTGAATCATTTTATTCCATTGTTTTAATGGATGTATATAGGTGTAAAAGGAGGAAGGCCATTTTCCCATCTTGGAGGTCATCTCAAACTTTTTTTTTCTTCACTGATTTCTTAGACTCATGCTAGGGTACATTAACCCTAGATTGTCAGTTCGTTCTACCATATACTGCAATTTGATTATTGCAATATATGGCATTTTTGCATATTATTCGTTATACAATGAGCCCTGGCTCATTCTATCGAATCTGCAAAGCAATGTGGCCTCAGGTCAACAAGAACCCTAGTCCGCCCCCCGCTACCACGTCAACCGATCGTGCCCCCATGACGTTCGGGTGGTGTGTTTTGCGGAGCGACGATCGAACTAATAGATGGCTCCCACGCGCCCTCCCCCGCCGCCTTTTAAATGCCCCCGAGATTGCCGGCGGCAACGAATGGTTAATAGCAGGCATCGACCGCGGTTTTTAGCAGTGGGGTTTGCTGCAATATGTCAACAACCCCCCCCCTTAACCCCACCCTTGTATGAGGCGACTCACGCCCTTGAGCCCCTTTCATAGCATTCGCTGCACCTCCTTGGCGCGTAATCTTAAGGGGTTAAAAGGTAAATTTTATTTGTTTCACACAGGGGAAAGGCTTTTTTGTAGTTTATAGCACTTTTTTTTAATTGGATGTTCAAAAACTAACTCAAAATTAACATTAATGATTTCGTTCGCATTTTTTTTGGTCTTTTGATAGTAATATTTGTAGTCTCGGGCATACGGGGCGACTATGGTGAATGCTTTTTTGATTGTGTTTAACGTTTATGACTTCATGGCATGGGGGACATTTAAACTTAATTTTTTTTTTTATCAGGCCCCATTACAGAGAAAACCCCGCCCTCTGTCACAGATGGGCGTTGATCATAGCTGACCTGGGTCTACTTAACCAAGCATCTCTGGTTAACCCCTTTAGAACCTGCGGTCATATAGAGCCAGAGGCCACCTGACTCCTCCATGGGCATTTTCATGCTCGGTTCTGTTTGCTGTCCCTATGTTACACAGTATGCGCCCGGACGCAGTGCGGCAAGCAACCTTGATACCACACACTGCTTCTATATGCATCTTAAATTTAAGATCGCTTATTTCAGACAACAAAGTAGAATAAAGGGCATGTCTTTCATATTAACTTTACATCGTCTTTGGGAACCGTCCACAGGGAAAAATATCCCTCTGGTGAACAGAATGAAACACACTTTTGATGTTGTAGCAGCTTATTTGTTTTGCCGCATTGTTTGAAAAGCTTTTTTTTTTTTTTTTTATTATACGAAATACATACAATTTCAAAACGTCCCTCTTTCATCACCTCATGCATGATTCTCAAGCTATAAACTCAAGCACACCCTCCTCAACCAAATTTTGTTCCCCCGAAAACCCACTGATCATCTCAAATTACTCAGTAAAGTCTGA
Organism: Engystomops pustulosus; assembly: GCA_019512145.1. Lineage (NCBI taxonomy): Eukaryota > Metazoa > Chordata > Amphibia > Anura > Leptodactylidae > Engystomops > Engystomops pustulosus. The sequence continues at coordinate 101,198,402 of CM033644.1, forward strand.
GAGCGTTTTTGGTAAATTCTCCTTAATACTATAAACAAATAGGAATCACTGAAATATATTTTGGTTCCCAACAAATACTAACTTTTTATTAAAGACTAATTTAAAATAAAACCCCAATGTTAAAAATATCTGTGTTGGTATTTTAGTGAACACTGTTTGTCCACATTTATTTATATATACCTTGGCAGATCACAAGCCGGGTTTACTGGTGGAGATTATATTTAGAAGTGTTGTTGTACTCCACATAAAGAACCCACAACCACGAGGGTGTTCCGTGCAAGGGGCAAGTCATCTATTCCCCACCTGCCTGAACGACCACATGGGTATGCACCAGGAACACCCATCTTTGCTGCGATATAGGAGATCTATATTAGGCCCTATAGTTGCTACTGAAAGTCATGACCATCGGTTAGGTTCTATAACCACTTCTCTCAACATCTCTAACGCGTTTTCGCCCACCATTTATGGGCTCATCAGAGAAAGTATGAAAGATATCATATTAGCCTATATTGATGATCCGTATATATAGCAAACACCATACCGGGAGAGAAAGAAAAAAAAAAAAAAAAAAAAAAAAAAAGGCCGCATCCAATGTGGGCACCAGCGAATATCTAGCTGCATAAAAAGTCTAAGCCCTTTTGTTGACAGGGTCAGTGATGGGGCTGAATGTTCGCAGGCCACTTTTTGAGTTATGCCAGTGCGGCTTCTTTAAAATGACGATATTCTTTAAATGATTATCTTTAAATAGTCAAAATTTTAGTTTAGTTTTACTTCTAGTAAAATGGGAATAAACTCTACCAAATACATCTAAATATGTACAGCATTGTTCCATCATGCACTACTTCTGAATTCTGCTAACTGTAGCCAATTTTCTTTCCTTACTTCATCTGAAATGCTGAGGGGCAGCATGTTCAATTGCTTGGGAGACACTTAACTAATCCCTCTAGGGTTCCACGCACCTTCCATACACTTGGGGGAGATTTATCATAAGTGTCTAAGAGCAGAACATGTTCTAGTTGGCCATGGGGCGAACCAATCAGAGTCTGCTTTCATTTTCCCACAGCTGTTTATAAAATTAAAGCTGAGCTCTAATTGGTTTCCATGGGTAACTAGAACATTTTTTTTTAAGACTTATTACAACCTAAAAACTTGTAAAAAGGAACCTACCCACCACGATTGGTAGGTGATGTTCAGGTACGTGAGGATAGCTCGTTTTTAGAGCTATCCTCACGTCCCCCCGCTAACTTTTGGAGACCCTTTATGTTAATTATATGTAATGTAGTTTGCGCTACTGGGGCTTGAGTACCTGGCAGCGAGCTACAGCGACATCGGCTACTCTCTCCACCCCCAGTAGCCTCATTACTCCTCCTACCCTGCTGTGTTTCGGTGCGTAGCCTCGAGCTGCCGGCTCGGGCCTTGTACGTGTCATGGAGTGTTCAGCACGCAGGCCCTCGTCTAGCAGTGCCCAGCTCCGAGGCCGGAGCGACAGGCTGCTCGCATGCGCATTAGCCGGCTTGTCGACAGGGTGCGGCAGCTACGAGGAGCTGTGGCGCCGCACACAAGGGCAGGGTAGGCAGAGTGTGTGCTACTGGACGTTGTTGGGGGCTGGAGTAGCCGTGCCGTGTAGCCTCGTGCCCGGCTAGCTCCACGCGCTCCATACCACATAACTAAATTGAACCAATTAGTTCATAAGTTTCCCAAAGGTGGTATCGGGGACTTAGGATTAGCTCAAAGAGCTATCTCGTCATGTCCCTTACATGCCTTACCACACGATCTACCTTTATAGGTGAATCGTGGTGGTAGGTCCCTTTCACTTATAAATTTTCCCCCTTTGTGTCTCACGCACTAAGGTGTCGAAGCTTTCTGCCACGGGTGCGCACGGACAAAAAATAAAAAGTAAGACTCATGTCTTATACCTGTCCCTTCATTGTGGGCAGTCAGTCAGCTATGGAGCTGTGCTAGGTCTACAGTTGCCGTCAAAAAACTGTATATACAAATCAAAATTCTCTGTTTAAAGGAAACTGTCACAGAATTGCTGACAAACTGCACATTCAAGATCAGGTTAAGTGTGGGTTGCATCTTCAGAATCTACTTTGAAGCGACATGTAAAGTTGGTTGCGAGTGAAATCAAGGAGGCAAAGATTTTTAGACCTGAGTCAAGTCTCTCGCAGGCGTCTTCCTCAGAAAGCCCCCTTCACTCTGTATTGCTGGTCCTTGCACAGAGACATCGCTGAGCATATTCTTCTGAAGTCCGATGCATGATTCTATTACTAGGGTAGGTATTCAAAGATGCCATCATGTTTAAACTCTCCTCCTTTCTTGACTTTATAAAAATCGAATTTAGCATCATTTCTGGATATGTTACCACTGGTCATGAAGAAGCAAAAAAACCGGGAACCCTAATAAAATTTAAAAAAAACTAGATGGTGTGACACTCCTTGCTTAATTCTGTGGAGTGGCTTATTAGGCCAAATTGCTGACAGTTTCGCCCTTAATAAATGACACCAAGGTGGCAGAGATCATGCATGTGAAGGTGACAGCTTCTACCACAGGGGTACAACATGTAAATATGACTATAGTTTTTAGCATCTGAAGGGTAAAGCAAGCGACGCTGCCGATCCAACTTTTGGTGCAACTCTATACCAAAGAAATAGTTAAAGGAGGGTCTAACACCAATTGCAAATATGTATTGGACTGAAGAGTGACAAAATCAGTCGACACCTGGGGGGGAAGGGGTGGGGGGGGGGGGGAGGGGGGGGGGCGAGGGGGGCGTACAAAGGGCACGAAGGGAAGAAAGTATAACGCGTTTGTGGTCCCCAGCTTAATGGATTGTTAGCTTTTTGAGAATACTAGTTTCTCTAGGTCAGACATGTTGTTATGTCATGAAAACAAAACTCACTGCATTTATGCCCACCGAGGGGGGGAGCGGAAACCACTGACTGTGATCATCAGAGGTTATTAAAACAACAGAAGATAGTCTACAAGAAAGATCTACCTAGAAACAGAATGGTAATAGACCGATAACTCAATAGCCATGGGACTAGAGATAGCTCTGGTCTTTTGTAAGTCCCTAAGTCAGAAGGGGGGGAGTCATGAAGGCTGGCATAGATATGCCAGATTTTCAAGGTGTTAAATCTCTGGCATCAGTTATACTCTCATTCTTTCCGATTGTACAGTTTTGATAGATGCCCATAACCATAGTCTGCAAAATCTTCGTAGTGTGAACCTCTCTGGATAAAAATATGCTCCACTCGAGATTTTTCCTTTTATTGTTATTAGAGATTGGTGCAAGACTTATGTGCGGTGATGAAAGACTCTGTTCTGATTCCCAACATAGAGTCGTGGTGGGACACCGGTTCATTCGATGTTAATAAGTATACAACATGCGAATACGGGAACAGAAAATGTCCCCTTGACGCTTAGGCCTAGGGACCAACGCTGCTTTGATTGTGCTAGGGGGTGTACTTACAGCTCACGAATATGTAGTGACTCCATTTTTTTTGGCTGTACGTACAACAGGCTACTCTGCCTCTGTTGGGTCAACTTTATAATGAGAAGGCTTTGACCATAATCACAATAAGCAAAGTTAAGCGACATCAACATCACGTTTGGTCTATAGCCCCTGGAAAAAATTCAGACCACCTCAGGTGGTGTTTTTCCAGTCGTGTCTTGTCTGAGCATATAGGTTGGTAACATACAGCATTGTCCATGTAATGAGTGTTTTTCTTGTATATTGGGGTTGGAAGTCTGTCAATTCTCAGGTAGGCAGGTGCATGTTGTTCATTTGTGTATGTTTCCAAAGTGTTATTTATTATCGAATAGCTTCTATGTATATTGATGATGGGGTGGGGTTGTTTGGACTCTATGGAATTGAAGACGGGGGGCCTCCACCACCTACCACTCCAGATGATCGAAGTGTCCATCAATGGTAAGGAAGTAGATCATGGGATTGTGTGGTGTATTCAGATAGTATGATGCCTTCGTGTCAGCAACAACAAAGCATTTGCAACGTGTGGTGCACACTAGAACCACTAGGTGCCCAAGCGCTGCAGTGACAGGTCTCTCCAAATGCTTAGTAGTGTGGGCAGAGAACAAATTGTAAAGTTCTGTTAAGAGTCTGTTTGGTTCCAACATGCCGCTATGCCATCTTTGTAGGGACTGATGTGTATATGTATCCACATTTGGCCATTATGTGTAATGTGGTAGTGGGCCTATAGCCTGCAGTTTTATTTAAGGTCAGTCAGTAGTGTCCTGAATTGTAGCTGGAAGTTATTTCTGACCCTGGGTTTTAGGAGGAGGTTTTACCAACACACCGCTCGAGAGTTTCCCATCAAGTGCCAATCCAGAAATAGGCATTTTGGATTGCATCTTTGTGATCTGGGGGAGAAAGGAAACTAGCCGGCCTAGGGAATTCCCTGGGTGAGTCGTTTTACTTTACTATGTCAAATTGGAAACTTCTTGGTCATAGTTTGTTTCTTTGCAATGCTTGTGCAGGTCACCATTTATATACGGATAAGGTTTTGGCAGTGTCGTTTGCAAAACCCAGGTACACGGAGTCTTCTACCTCCTCATTCTCAGGGATATGTGCATACGTGAGGAGGGTTTGAGAGGAAGATAACAGTGTCCCCGACCCAACTTGAAGTGTCCAGGACCGTGTAAAAATAACAATTATTTACAAATCGGACATCACCGTATTTTCACATTACCACATACTTTTATGAAAGACTAAGGCGAAAAACCTACTCAGTTTTCTACACGCTATTCACGAATCATCAAAAACACCTGCATGGGGTCCATACAATTAATGCGCCATCAAGCGAGGAAAAAAAAAAAAAAAAAAAACCTGACCGTTCTTAACAAAGACCTGTGCATGTAGCCCAGGAGAGCAGAGTCTGTAGATCTAGTTCTACTATGAGACACAAAATAAGCACTCAGGTGGCTTTAAGTTTCAGGACAATACATGAAATTATTCAGGTGTTTGCCAACACTGGGTCTTGCCACAAGAAAGTCCAAAAGTGCTTCCAGGCCTAGGTGTCAATGCCCCCATTAAGTGTCCTGCCATAAAGAGGCACCCACCATTACTTTATTTGCATGTGAGCCATGCACAGAAACTTGGACTTCTGCGGAGTGGAACTGTTTCATCTTTGGTATATCTGCTTGGGATCCTACGATGGTCCATTTGGCTTTGCGAGATGAGCACTTTTCTTTTTACGCTGGCTATTCTATTCACTTTACACTGCCAATATTGAACAGGATTAGGAGTCCGTCTCCACATTAAACACCAATTGATTGAGATCGTAATCTATTTTCAGAGCTACATAATATGTGGTTGTATCCGCATAAAATGCCTATTGAGTGCCAAAAATAAAGGAAATTATAATGTTTATAATTCTGTTTGTACAAATCGCAAACACATGCCTGTAATACAATTACCACCGGGTGTTATTAGAGATTGACAGACGTGAGAGGGAAAGCTTCCTCTGTTTGTTTTCTGTGTTTTCAGCTTGCCGTGGCACATCATTATCTAACAGAAGGTTCTGAATTTGACACTCTCTTTCTTTAGATATATCCTTTTCTTTTCTTCCTTTTTTCTAGTATCATACCGCTATTGAAATTTCTGTTGGTCAGAACTGCATCGTAGGCACTGGGCACTCTGGATTGTCTTGGACAGGCACAATCAACCTTGTATTTGCGCTCAAACAATAAAACAGTTAATTAATAATGAAAACATGCATTGTCCAACTTCTCAAAAATATTTGAGTAACAAAAGCTAAAACAAAAACCAGACTTACCAATTTGCATAATCAAATCAAAATGCAATTGTAACTTCATGCCCCCTTTGGATGTTTGAAATTGAAAATATATTAAATGAATGTGTTCCTTCGTTCAACATATGGCGCACCTAAATATGAAAATGGGAGACTTAAATGAAAGTCCAATAAGAATTGCATGTACTAAAAATAGAATGATGGCCTGAATACAGTTCTGTGATCTAGCAACAATACTTATACTAAGGAGCGATATTTTTAATTTCCATGCAATAAAGTTACTTACCCTAGCATTGGGTATACGATCTTCTAAAATCTAGGCTTCTTTCCAATGTCCTTGCATCACACACATTTCTACCCATGAATTTTTTGATAAATAAACAAATGGATATGGTCTATGAAGAGAAAAACAACAATATTGTTTATAACTGTACAGTAAATAAGCACATTCCAAGCAATACTCAACAATGCAGTTGATACTATTCTGGGATACAAAAATATCTATTTGAAAAGTTTAGGGGTTATTATAGACATTTTATTATTGTATTAAAGGACTCAAAATGCTCCTTATTTAAGAACGCACCCCAGATTTAGGCTTTCCAAAAAAGAAAAATATATTTTAAACCAATTAAATATCCCTGTTGTCGCACTACAAGCACAGCACACACAGCTATGGCTCATCCATCCATTACACACAACAGATCAGCTATACCACAGAACAACGAAATTGAAACACTCACACCTGCTGCATACACTGTGCACTACTATGCACATGGGCTCTACAACATTCACACACTGACCGGGCGCTACTATACACATAAACACCGCATCTCTACTATACACATAATGAACACACTGGGAAGTACTACACACTGAATACACAAGGTCTCGCTATACCAAATAAGGACACAGTTAATCACTCTACACATAATACATACACAGCTCTATATACACATACATAACCCGTCCTCTTCCCCCCCTTTCTTACCCTGGTCCCAGTGCACGCACTGTCCCATTCTCAACATCAGACCTGTGTTGATGTAAGAAGCATGTATCAGTCACATGCTTCTGACATCACGCAGGTCCTGTACCTGTAGGCTGAGGGGAGAAGAGTACCGAGGGTCTCCCTCTCAGGCGATCGGATGAAGAGCTATATCAGGGGCATCATCCAGTCTCCCTCTCCAGAGTTCAGAGGGTTCAATGGCGTGCTGTCCTCCGACCTTCGGTCTATAAGATCAGACACTTTTTAGCAAGATTTTCTTGCTAAAAGTGCGTCTTATAGTCCAAAATATCGGGACAATCAGCTTTCTATAAAAAGGTTTGGCATTGTTTTATCTCAGCAGATAAATCACCTATAGATCAGATTTTGCATAAGTTTAAATCTTTTTGAAGAAATTTACCAATATCACCATCCATTACGAAAGAAACTGCAACATATTTAACATATTATGGACTACAAAGATGCACTTTCTTTAGCAAGAAAAAGGACTTTAAAAGGGCCCGTTTCTATGGTCCCATTCACCAGGTTTGAGAGCACTCAATCAGCCTTCAGAAACCACCCCCTTGGCTACATGCTCGCTGCTGTTGTTTCATAGATGATTCTCATCCATACTTATAAAGAAGTCTCAATTTTCAATGTGGTCTGGACACGGCGATTAAATGATCCGAGTACCCGTCTGCAATGTTTTTTTTTAGTTGGGACCTATTCTTCCTGTTTTTGTGGAGAACAAACATAGGGAAGCTTCTCGACTATGGAGGGGGAAGGTTACTAGTTTGATCAGACTGAGGCGCACTTCAAGCGAATCTTTGTGTCACGTTTTTCTATGCCTTTTTTGTGACGCATTCCAAAGCTCAGCCTAGTCTGAAGCCTATGTAACGTGGCAACCAAGCCATCTAAAACTCAACACAACATGTGAACTCGCCTTAGGAGGGGGTATTAATTTGGGATGAGAGAGCGGACATTAGGTATGGTCATTGCAAGGTGTTCCTGAGATATATGAGCAGGGGGAAGAATCATGAAGGGTATCTCACAATGTATAACACCACCAGGGAATTTCAATTTTTGTCAAATATATCCCCCCCCCCCCCAAGCAAAACTGAGGTGTGTCAAGTCCAAAATACAATAATTTAAAATTGATGGCATGTACACTACCTACCAAACTGTAGTAGCAGGGAAGGACCGCCACATTGAAGTAAGGATTACAATAGAATACCAAGGTCCCTTCTTCTGAGGATCATTAGGGGCAATGCCAATATCCCACAGATCCCTCAACTGATCCCCAGGGAGGTGAGAGAAGCTTTTGCTATTAGTTTTGTATTTTTAAATGTAAATGTTTCTTTAGTTTAAGCCCAATACTAGAAGAAAAAATATTTTTGTAATATGGTTCATATGACCATTGTAGCGTGTCAAGAAAAGACCTACCTTTTAAGAAGTACCCATTGGCTTCAAACTGCTCCGGAGCATGAATTTTCCCCTATCATCATTATTAATGTTTCAGGTTGCATGGTCTTTTGCAGCTTTAAATATTTTTTGTTCTTCTGCATAAAACTCTGTTGGCAAACAAAAGGTTATTATGTATTACAACCATTTACACCTCTTGTTTTCCAAAAAAAAAAAAAAAAAAAAAAGGGCCTTGGTTTGCAAGACCTATGGACAGTTTTATAGAGCCCGAGACCCAGATACACCACTGCTGGGGAACGGTACTCCTAATGGAGATCTATGATGTAAGGAGTTTTCGTCTTTTTCATGTAACTTGATTGCATGTTCGGCTGCACTGATTTTTACTTAAATTTGAACTAACTATTTGCTTTCAGATCACCAAATGCTAAAAATGAACAGACTCATTTACATTAATGATTGTTTTAATACACATTTGCTTATTAATAACAAACAAATGAGGGGAAGTTTATAAACTTATGTTCCACAGGTCCGTATCCATCTTGCATTACAAATTATTTTACTTATATAAAAGCTTTACAAAATCAGTAATTTTCAATAGTGAAAGCTGCTGCAGTGAATATTGATACGTCAGTTTAGGTTTTGGCATAGACTAAACGCTGCACAGCCGGCTGACAGATTCATCATTCACCTGATGCATCTGTGGCATGGGAGGACTGTGATATTATCATACAGCTTTTGTAAAAAAAAAAAAAACCCTGCACTGTTAACATACCTTTTTCACATAAAATACCCAAATAGAAGCTAAAAAAAGATTGTGAAGCATACATTATACTCACTTCAAATTGGTGGTTTAAATACAGATTGTTAGGAGGGCTCAAGCAGGACTTTCCAGACTGCTCATTTTTGTCATCATCACACACCAAGTGCTCAGCGTTATTCTTTGAGCCTCCCTTTGAACACCTTCACTGTATTGATTGTTGTTTGCCTCTATAGTGGTCCATCCAGGCTTTGTTTTACTCTCCCCCCATAATGGATTGTCAGATGGATCAATTTCTGGAGGCGAACCTAAGATGAATATAAAAATTAAACAGATATTAGAAGTTATCAACTAAACTCATAGGGGAACATTTATCAAGGCATGTACACAGTTTTCTGGCAATATAAGCCTTGAATTATTACAAGTCCCTTCACCTTTACCCACCTTCCTCTCGAAGCATGCATGAGGAAACCGTGATGTGAGGCTAGAGAAGGTCAGCGTGGGGAATTCCTGCCTGTGCACTAGTAAAAGCCTTTGCCCTAAATGCCAGACCACCCCATCATAATCTGGTACTGTGTGATCATCTAGAAGCTGGCTCACCTGTTCTGTAGCTTGCTGTGCAGTCTGTTGTCGTCACAATACACCATGCACACAAAGTAGCCCACCTCACCGTGAACATCAATGGGGACCATAAATTAGATGCTGTTGTAGGGCAAGAGCCATGGACCCCAATTACAGTTGTGGGCATAGGCCCTAGCCTCATTCCCACGGACATGTGCTTGCCCAGACCATAGCACGTACTGGAGGGAGAAGTTGGTTGGGTTACCCTCCGTGTGTGTGATCAGCTGTGTGCTCACCACACCGTGACAGGACCTAGCGTTCTATGGGCCATGCTTAGGTTGCAAATTAGCACGCAGATCAGCGGCCACAGTAGGCAATTGTAAAGAACCCTTAGGTTGAGACCGTGCCATAAGTTTTGGCATTCCCAAATGCATTATGAGATATATATAGAGTTTGTATAAAATGAGCCTTATTGGCTCATTAAATTGCATTTTAAGAAATCAGAATCATTTTTAATTAGTACGCCACACATTTTCCGTTTACCAACAATGAGAATTTAATTTGAGAGTATTTGCATCCCAATTGGAAAGAAGGATTTTAGGAATTCTGGAAAATAGACAACCCCTTTTATCAAGAGCGCAAGGTAATAGACACTTATCTCAGGTCTTTTTAGTTTACATTGTGGCAATTTTCTCCCTTAGATCCATCATCATTAAAAGGTCTGGGTGATATCCAGGTGTGACATTTACATTTGGAGGTGGTTGCTCTACATCCACAACATATAGAGCCCTCAAAGGAAGTGGGTGTTGCATCTGGGATGGGATCATCACCCACTTGATGTCATTGGGAAGTGACACGATCTGCTCCAACAACATTGAATAAAAGCGATCAAACGGTCCTCAACATGGTAGTATGAAAACTCATTAAGTCCTGCAAAAAACACCACTTAAAGGACACCTGTCATCAGTCTCTATCGGCTATTTTCTTCTGTCACTACTACCTTTTGGAGCATCTCACAGGATCCCACCATCAGCCTTTATCTAGTCATTTCATACCATCAGTTTAAACATCTTTCTTTATTATGTAAATGAGGCACGTCACATGGTCAGAGGAAGTGATTCACCCCTGTTGTTCCCCCTCCCCTCTCCTCCCCCTGCTCAGTCCGTGTGGTTAATGTATAGTAAAGCATGGCTATGTTGTGCTGCATCTGCTGACTGCTGCATCCTCCTAAATACACGACATCACTACACAAGTACCTGACATGTTCTGCTATAACATGGCTGCATCCTGGACGTGTTATCTCTCCTATACACACACAGCTGCATGGGGCGTGGCCACCAGCAAGCACATGGAGCACTGTCAGTCAAGCACTGGGGTGTGGTGCTGTGCCTCCACTCATGAATAGCTGGACAGCTTGATATTGCTAAGACTCATTGGACATTTCACAGTCATTTGCTACAGCTTTTAGACCTCATTGCTCAAGTTTACATCATAGGGACAATGAAGGGATAGAGGCATGCTTCTAATGGCGTTTATGAAATTATTGAGTTTAGGGGGGTTATTTTGCATGAGCGGGTTCTCTTAAAGCAGCTCCATACACCAAAGTATAAAAAGTTTATGGTGCCGGGATATGGGCAAAATTTTGTGTAAAAAACGTTAAATGTTTTTGAAATCTATAAAAATATAATAAAACCTATTACGGGTATATTCGGTCCATTCCGGCCAAGATTATACAGTAGAAAAAATTACCATTGAAAAGAGAAAGTATAATTTCTTTGGGCAGAAAAGGAAGCCCTCCTGCATCAAACAGAAAAATAAAAAAATAGTTATGGATTTCAAAGACTGGGAGTTAAAAGTTTCCTTTTTCCTGCCTCATTTCTGGCAGATGGAGGGCAGTGCAGTCATGATGAATGTTCATGCAACAATACTAACACCTCCCATAACAGTGGTTGGAGGGGATCGAGATACATTTACACAACGTTCCAACTACCGATTTTGTGAGATGAGGGGTTGTGCAGAAAGTAATGACTGCTTGGCATCTCCATCCACGAGCACGACACGTCAAAGGAAGTCCTAGAGTCTAGCTGCCTGGGCCCATGACCCACAGCTCAAACTGCAAACGTCAAACTTAATCATGGCAAGTACATATCGGTGATCCTATTGGTAGCACGTTTTATTTATTTGGTGTTGTTAATTTGTCAATTATTTTTGAGCCCTTGAATAAGGAGGATTTGTATTTTTAATTCCAAAAGAGCCCCCGCAATATATTTTTGTTGGCAATCCCTTGTATAACCTGAAACCAACCGTCAATTTCATCGCAGTTTGTATTAGACTAACTTTAAGGGATTCTGCGCACAAATAGTGAAGATTGTGCTGTCCAGTCAAGTAGAGAAAGAGCTCCAATTTTCATTACAAATGTTTACGAGCATATAGGAACATGTAGACCTTCACGCAGACATTTTCTGTTTCTTGATCCTTCCCTAAAGGCCTGTGGAGGTAGAAAAATAGACTGTCAATAATACACGTAAAAAATTAATTACATTAGTGTAGGAACCCACACCTATTTTCTTTTAGTTCAAGTTTTATCACTCGCCAAAATAAGAGGACCTGCTCTTCTCAAGTCTTCCTATTGCCCTTGTTTTTTTTTTTTTTTAAAAAAAAGGCTTTAAAATTATGCCAATGATCCTGAGGGACTCAGGAAGCATTAACACCCATGGAGCTCGAAACCCACTGGTCTCATTTGCATAATTTTTTAAAAGCCTTACTCTTCGTAAAAACCGCAGGCATAATCAGCTAAGCTAAGGAAGATAAGATCCTGTTGGCAGAGACACCCACCATAGTATAGTTAGTGTGCTTACAATCTTGATACTCGTGGTGAGATATCCTTTAATGTTTGGCCTTCCAAAAATGACTTAGCCCTGCAATTACAGGATGATAATAAAAAAAAAAAAATTACATAGCATGATAAACTTGAAATGTAAATCTTGCCTTTTAAGCTTTGCATTTGGTTCCTTTTCTCCACTTTTTTTCCTTTTCTTCTCATTCACTTTTGTTACTCTGGTGGCAGTAAGAGTAAGGTTTTGTAGGTGTGTGCTGGCAAGCAGTGTATAGGCTCCTAGAACTCTCAACACACTCTCTGTTGCACTGGTAATCACCATCTTTAAAATTAGACAAGACAAACATTAAACCCTTTTGCGCACATTCATACAATATATATATTTTATTACACTATATACATCTCAAGATGTAGTAAGTAACAGATTATTGTGCACTCATTATGTAGTTGTGATCAACATTCCCAAACAGTTGTATCCAAGGCTATGATCTTGCTTTTAAAATCAATATCAACTGTAGCATGTCTTAAAACGTATTATAGTTGTTTTTAAATAAAGGTAAGAATCAATGACATAAAAGCCACAAAATTATAACAACAAGCTTCTCTGACCATGCTGGTTGACACTAGTTATCAAATTTTCAGAAGACATGGTCGTTGCTGTGTATGAATGGGGGTCAATCTTGCAAAGCAGTCTCAAAATCCATAGTTATGCAGGCACATTGTGCTCTTTATGTTGTGGACAAGCGAAAATTCTGAAGAAATTATGGGGGCCAGTGCCAGATAGAGACATAAGAAAAAATAAATAAATAAAAGTAGCTTACCTGCTCAGTAATCACTCTTCACCGAGAGTAGCTGGAGCAGCGTCAATACAAAGCTTTCCTTATACCCCTGCCCATTAATGGCAAACAATTCAGTTTCACTTACGTACTACTAAATATTGGAAGCCGGCCCTTAGGCTAGGCCTACACCTTTTGGGTTTCTCTGTCGGCCTGCAGGGTTGACGTGAGACCCTTTGGCTCATACAGTTCCGATCCAGCGCTTTGGAGCCTGCAAGATGCCCATTTCATGCTATGACCATGAGATCTACATACTGGTGGAGGGAGGTCTCCTCTCTCCTGCTATTATTGACATCCCATAACATTTTAAAAATTAAAACCAATAAAAAAGCCTATAGAAACTAAATAAATTAGAGATGACATTTAGGGCCAAAGTGAAAGACTAAAAACAGAGCGTTTCGTTGTCATTTTACACCGCCATTGTTCGCATTTTATTTCTCCACTGTCCCAGTGCACGGTATGAATCAAACAACTTCATACTTGTTTGGAAGTTCTGTAAGAAGCTAAAACTTCCTACTTCTGTTTTGACTTGCTTTAAGTGCACAATTATATAAACAGGTGCCATGTGGTTGGGGGGTTTCTATTAACGAACTTCCAAACGCCTATAGAATTCAAGTTGTCCATAATAGACAATGATGGTAAATTTTCATGAAAATTGGAAAAAAATGCTGTCCGAGTTTTTAATCTTTTTCATCATCATATTACACAAAAGGACACTATAAAATTATCTAATGCCAAAGCTGAGTTGCTAACATGTTAGTTATAACTACTTTTGGTCTGTGGAGTGCTATCAATCTTAGAACATACCGACTTTAGAATTTTTTGCAAAAAAAAAAAAAAATTAAATAAATAAATTATTCAAACCGCCCCCCCCCCATAAAAAGTACTAATTATCACCTAAATATTATCACTAACTAGAGTACACATGTCACCGAAAACAAAAAAAAAATTCAAATCCACTTGGGTTAAATAAAGCCTTCTAAAGTGTACTACCATAACAAGTGACACATGCACGTTTTGAAAAATAGGCCTTGGTCATCAAAGTGCAATGGGCTGTGGTCAAGTGGTTACACACTTACCACGACCTGTATTTCTAAAGAGGGATGAGGAGCTACATAGAGTATGCAGATACTGTTCTTGAAGATCGCATTTTAAGGGTTTCCAGAATATGAACGTCTGACACAAAAACCCTTGATGATATAACTAAATAATACAACAATACAATACTCAATTGTCATTATCACAAAAGTGCTTAAATAATTTGATTTGTAAACGATTTACAAATTTAATGCCCTCAAAAGCTTAGGGTGGATTATCACTAAATGGCCGTGCACTGCAAACTACAAGTTCCATGATCCTTTAGTTCTCAGTACTCCTCCTCCCTCTTATCTTTTGCCCCATGGATGAATCTTGACCAGGTTGTCTTCCTTGCTCTGTTACCATATACATGAATGTGAACTTGTCCATCACCACAACCAACTGGCCATGCGGATTGCACCGCACACCAACCAACTACACTAAACATATGGTGATCATACATGACCTGCCCAGCAGGTACAGGACATGTGATGTGACATTGACGCAGAGTCCATCTTCTGTCCTGCAATGGACGGTCGCGTGGAGGAAATTAAGCGGACGATTAAGGCCGGGGAGCATTTTAATTCTTCATTACAAGTCCATGTCACTCCACAGGTTTTCTGCTAAGGGAGCAAATTTTAAATACACTCATTACCATATCTTTTTTTGTGCTCACTTGTATAAAATTATGCTGATTCCTGGAATACCCGCTTTATGTTGACCAGATATCCACAGAAGCCAAACCGACAAGGATGGCACATGATGTCATTTCATGTAAAAGGTTCAAATATTAAAAAAAAAAATATTGTGATTATTCCCATTCCCCTAGTGCACATCACATTCATGTTACATACGACAGGGTTTCCTGTTCCAAACCATTTTTGTAAAACATTATTAAAGTATTTTCTACAAGCATTTTTCTAGGCCATATGCTAAAAAAGAATCTTCCTAATCAATGCATCAGTGTTTCATGTCCATTGGTTACATCAACAAGGACCCAAATAACAAGCCCGCAATCTTAAGAAAATAAAAATTGGTGCACTGTGGCAAACATATATATCATAAAAAAAAACACAACTTTAAGCAAGACTTCTGAGATTATGTAATGAATAAAAACAAAACTATTGAATATGAACTTTCCCTTATTCATTACTATAGAACCAAAGTTTTACATTCTAGAGTTCAGCAGTAAAACAAACAAATGTGGCGTTGCACAAACTTAGCTGCAACCTTCAAAAATCACATCCATCAAATTTCGATAACTGTGCAAATAATTTGTGGTTACTGTAATTTTATATAAACAAATGTAGTGCAATGTTACACCATAATGATGTCCCTTTAATAAATAGAGACCTCAAATGAAAAAATTCACTGCACTACTCTCCCAATTTAGATGAAACAGGGGACCTGGGACATTAAGAAAAAAGACGCATTAAGAAAACTACCTAAAAATAAAGGGACTGGGTTGTGTCACATTTGAAATGGTGTACCTACAGATAAAATGGCTCCTGTTGCCTCTACCCATTGTAGGCAGGTTTGAAGATCTCTGCATTAGAGTCAAAAGTTTGCCAAAAGGTATTGGCACTCAACAAACCATGATAGTTGCACTAACACGCTTTGGCCTATGAACAAGGACCAACTGGATCTGTTTCCCATAGGAAAAGAAGCAAGTACTCTGTGCCTCTTCTTAAAAAGAACCTATCATGTAGGATCTACTATCACGAAGTCATCTGATGGTAGATTCCTCCTGGCCTGCCTCTGCCCTCATCTGCAACTTATCATTCTGAACCCAATGGTGTTAAAAACAACATTATTTTAGTACATGTAATTATTGTGAGGCTACCTGGGGTTTACTATGTCCGGGCATGGGAGCTAGGCAAGTAACAGCACAGTATCGCCTCTGCATAATTTTAAATATTTCCTGAAAAATGTTTTTAACATTACGTTAGGTTCTAGTGAGTATTACATTACAGATAGAGGCAGAGCAGGCGATGGGAATCTACCATCAGATGATCCTCTATGATTCCTCATGGTAGGTTTCGCTTCAGGCCTCTTGCCCCAATCGAGTGCACTATAACTTAAGAACTTCATGCGCGAAGTATCTCCTGGCCAAACCTCTGATCATGGAATGCTCGCATGTCAGGCTCATTCCAGTGATTGGAGTTAGGTTGAAAAATACTCATGTGCTTGAGAGGGATCTCCCACCGACTTCACTCTCTCATGGGCAAGGTCTAATGGCTCTTCACTGTTGTACCAACTATGAATGATCTATATCCATTTTATGGTCAAACGCAATCTTCCCATAGCTCTACTACTTTAACAAGACTGTGCATGAAATGAACTAAAAAAAAAAACAAAAAAACAACTAATTTGCATAAAAAACCAAAGTCCTCACACACATCCTAGCTGTCACTGACTATGTTATTTGTGCGTAAACAACAATGACAATATAACTTTATATACCACTCACCTGGTGCACATTGAGTGTAAACGCTGGAAATCGATAGCACTATATACATGGTTCGTAACCTATTGCATGGTGTGCCCAAGGCGGACTCCGAGCTCTGGTTCTGTGTGTGCAACCCGGTCCATTGCCCAGCTACCCACTACGGACTCAAAGAACTTTTCCTTCAGTTTCCAAACAACATTAAAAGATGCTGCTTTCCACGATATACTTACAGGATACGTACTTGTGCTGACTTGGACTGTAGGAAGAGGGGAATTTAGACAGGCTTGATTATCGATGGAACCTCCTGCGAGCCCAATGATTCCTCCACTGTGTACACATGACACGGAAAGAAGCACATGTATACGATTTTCCCTCTTTTTTCTACTAGTTGGTTCAGGAGGTCAGTTATTGAACTTGGTTGAAGAACATGGGACTCAATAGTTACTGCTTTTTATTTTTGGTTTGGCAACCTTGCAATAAAGAGGGGCTTTGGGTCGGGCAGTTTGGGCATCGGTCCCTAAAAGTGTCGCCATCCTGGAACTATAATTGTCCTAGTAAATTCTGAGGGTTAAATAATAACTCTATAAACCTCAGACATTTACGAGGTTATAATTGCTTTCTCATGGAAAAACTCAATAGTTTTAGAATGTATATTACACTTTTTGTCTAATTCTACTTTACCTCCAGAACAAATGTTTCTCGCTTTCTTTTGTTGAAGCAATATTGCTCTCCTCTGTCTAGAGCATTCTGAAAGCAGAAAAAAGGAAAATATTATAGTTCAACAGCATTAAAGGATGCTTCTAACCGACAGCTGGGTGCCTGCTACAAGAAAACCAAGATTATGATTAACAAACCGGGCCGGGAGACCCGTGCATTTGTTTTTTTTTCTTGTAGATGATACAGTTACAGCCTATCCAGTTCAGGGTTAAGGGGCACCTACCACCAACAAAACTTCCTAGAACGGTAATCGGGTGGTAGGTGGATTCAATGGACGTTAGATAGCCCTTTTAGGGCTACTTCTCGCGTCCCCCACTTTATTACCCAATATATAAATTTTGTTTATGCGGCTACTGGCGTGGAGTATCCTCATCTGAGGTTACCGAGGCGGCTACTCCAGCCCCGGTAGCCACTTCTACCCCTCCTAGCTCAACCATCTCTTCGGCGCGCAGCGCTCGTATGCTGCGCGCCCTCGTCCGACGATCCTGCCCGTCTGCGCAGGCGCAGAAACAGCAGGCCGGCGCCTGCGAGGGTCACTGCTCCGAAGGCCCGGCTGCGACAAGGTCGGTCCGCTTTTGTTCTTGCGTCATGCGGGGCCGACGGCATGATCGCCGACAGGCGCCAGCCGATCTCTGCGCGCCGAAGATGGTGAGTAGGAGGGGTAAATGTGGCCACCGTGGCGTGATGTAGCCGCCTCGTGTAACCTCCACGTCCGCCATCCGTGTCCGCCCTGCCCCACGCCCCAGTAGAGTCCGCATACAAAATTACATATTAGGTATAAAGTTTAACAAAAAAGTGCGGGTTGCGAGGATTAGCCTTAAAGGCTATCCCGCGTCCCATTGATCCACCTACCACCCGATCTACCTTTATAGGTAGATTTGGTGGTGGAAGGTTTCTTTTAAGTACAAGTGTTAATATTCTTAGTATAGTAAAAAAGAATAACACAAATACATATGAAACTTACCGGGGCTGCACAACGCTCAACTAGTATTTGTCTGGAATAATTTTGGTCTGTCGATACCCATACATCTATATGCTGCCAACACTGGGAAACAAAAAACAATATCAAACCATTAAATGAAACATAAATAATCCCGCCAATTAAACATCCTCTCGTTTTTTTCCCCCCTCAGTAAAAAGAGATTAGTTACCCTTTCCCCTGCCAGGATCTTATCTCATAACTCCTCATAAGTGCACCTCTATGGCTTAGGACGTAAGAGAATGTCCTTTTTCATATAACCGCTTTAATATATTCATTCAACATGAAAAAACCTCAAAACCAGAAGAAAAAGTTATATTTAGCATCCCATCCTCAAATTTCTATGACTCAGACGGTTCCATTATTTGTGCTGGCTAATACAACAATACGCCAATATTACATACTCATCTAAAAGTGACTTTCTACCCATCATTAAATTGGTTATGGATCATATCGTTTTTTAAGCAAGCGGAGCAGAGCCCCGCCTCTGTGAAGTTTGGGAGCATGACAGAGAACTTTAAACTCGGTCATTTTTGACATAGATTTTCATCCTCCGTGTGAACACGCCCCATAATTTTGTACAGCCCCTAAGGAAGCCCAACAAGACAACCCATGTATAATATATAATGACACCACACATTTTTTTTCATTTGTGGATATAGACAAAAACGTTATGCATTCCAACCCCTCGCCTACTATTATACCATTGCATTGTCACAGAGATCATGTAACCTCTCATCAGTGTAAAGCCCAAATACATCGTGTGACATCAGTTCCATAGCTTTCCATCTTCGAAGTGCTGATTGTGTAGCACTTGATGTCTCATCAAAATGCGGAAGTTATACATATGTTCACTTCTATTTTTAATAGGACAGGAGGCGAGACGCTGGAGTGTGTTGGTGGATGGTCGACAGCACCATAGTTTGTGATCCTGGATTAAATAATACATTACATAGCTGTTATTTGCACTACTTTTGATTTAATTAGCAAATTTTAGTTCACACACAAAAAAACAAAATAAAACACAAAACTTTTATTGAGCACCCATTGTGAAAATTGTCTACTTCTCATGTGCCAGGGAGTTGTGGCAGAGACATTAAAAGCCCTAGGTTCCTGCTAAGGTGCTCATTACTTGGCCTATAGTTCCACCCGATCACGGGATATAACATAAGAAAATAATCCTGAGTAACACCTCTTACTATGGACACGTCTGTACTCACTGAACTTGATGGTAGATGTCCTTTACAAAGCGTTGTATGGTCCCTGAACCCCAAACAAACTCCTGGGTGTGACCATAGACCTCTCGACAACACCATCTACGACACATACCTTCCACTAAAATAAATATTGTGGTATTGCGATTTTTTACAAAGAATTAACCTCTTTAATTCCTGGGGCAGGAGACAGAGGAAGCAAGAGGCCACCCACCTGCATTGAGACACAATCCCCAGATGCCTTCCTCCCACCATGAATCGCACAACACAGCAGCGTTGGCTGCTATAGCTCTGGCTGTGTGTGTATAGGAGGCGATGCTCTGGCACTGTCCATACAAGAAGGAAGCCTGCACAGAGAATTACACTGTGTGCAGCACATATGATGGAAACTGCCACCACGCATTCCACGCGCAGTTGGGGACTGTAAGTTGTCGTTTCCCAGGAGATTCGAGGTCATAACACAAAAGCTGGACCTTATACTTCAGATGTCATACATGTAAATGTACCTAAAATTGAATTTATATGGAGTTACTTTTGTTTGTCTGCAACATGACAGGGCAATGTCTCCACCTTACAACACTTTAAGGGAGTGAATATTTAATTAAACATCTACAGTATATTAACCTACGCATAGGCAAGCCATATTAACTGTGGAAGGTGGAATGCTGGTATATATCGGTGTGGATGATACTGTTTGACTTTCAACTACAACAGGGCTTGCTTCTACGGATTCTGGCCTAAATAAGGAAATAAAATATTACTTTACAACACTCAAAAAAATCCATACACACGAAACCCTTAGGAAACAAAAGGAAAGAGTTGAACTTTTTACTTACTCTGAGCCTGCAGCCATGCCTAGTCATGGAGTTTCTGCTGTCTCAACTACCGCAAGGGATCACTATGCTCATGAGTTCGCTTCTGATAAATACGATTACTATAGGAGTCCTCTGGCATCGGGATCCAAACACTGGGGCTCCAGCCACAGTGCTCATTGCAAACTCTAATTGCATCCACAAACCCTAAATGATTCAAAAAAGAAAAACTTATGTTATCTTAATAAAATTACTCCATAATTATTTTTTAAATAAATGTGCTTCTGAAGAGTGGAATTATTTCTTGTATATTTAATCTTAATTGAATACATAAAGATTACATAGAAAAAAACACTTTATAGAAACAAAGTGATAATTTAAAGGATATTCAGTTCTTAAGAATTCTTCATCCTTAAGTTTCACTAACTTTTTCAACAGTTGTTTAAAATGTTGCATACACATCTTTATATCATGGAATAGTCCATGTCAGTCATGCAAGTTAGAACCGTAAAGTTGTCATGAGTAATTTTGATGCCATTGATTTATCACATGCAAACCTCAATGTTTAGATCTGTTCTGTCGGCAATGATAAACAGGAAGTGATACACTGTGCGAAGGAGTCAATGACTGAAAACTGAGATTACCATTCTGTAAAAAATACACTGGTATTTAATTCCAAAAAAACTCAGCCATTTTCAGCCAAGTAAGATCAGGATGAAATTTGAAAGGGAAAATAAATAAAATATATACTTTTAAGCTATCAATTGGCTTCGTCCTGAAGATATTAAGGTCATGCCCTATTTTTGAGATTCTGACTGACGTTCGCTTATATGGTTTAACTTTTGAACTACTGGCTTACTTCCAAAGCGATTATGAGATTGTTTTTCCTCAACATGTTTGTACTTCCTTTTAGTGAAATTTTGGCTGATAAACTGTATGAAACTAAAGAAAAAAAAAACAAATTTAAAATTTTTTTTCCATTTTGAAATTTGAAAATCACGCATTCCGGAGCGCAATTACCACCTCAATAGAGCTTGCGGAATAACATTTCCCATATGTGACTGTACATTTCTACCCATAATTTTTTAAATGTCTGGAGAATGATTCCTAGGTGATTGCACGTGGCTACAAATCGATTACGGTTTTCGAATTGACTATTTTGGGTACTTACTGTTTTGAATTAAAACTTCTAAGATTTACACATCTAAAAAAAAAAACCCCAGATAATAACCATTTTCAAACTATCAGAAAAAACTTTTAGGAAGATGTTAACCCCTTGAGATCTTCAAAGTATTAATCAAAATGCGAGATTAAAGTTAGAATGGGGAAGATTTTGGCGGTTTAACGTCATTTACCCCTATAGTTAGTGTACACATTTTCAAAAGATAATAGGCGAAATTGAATGCACGAGAGTTTTCTCTTGGTAAAGAGGATCCCCTCATATGTGGGCCATTACTTGTTTTATGGGTGCACAAAGAGACACAGAAGGGAGGAGCTCTGCAAATGCCAGGCTTTTGTTTATCCGGCCCCCTGTGGAGGCTATAAAACATTTAGCTTTTTTGGTTTTTTTTTGCCAGGATGAAATGCTTTTCCAGAGTGTAACCATTTTACGGGGTGCGTATCCCCTTGTTAGAAAGCACGTACGGATTTTTACTATGTCATCGCGTCTCCCAAGTGGCCATACATTTTACTTTTTTTTGCTTAAGCGCTGGTTGGGGCTTGTTTTTGCAGGGACATTTGTTGCCCTTTTGCCACCGTTTTATCATAGGTATTAGGTTTTTGCCCGCCTTTTTTGTGGGCTTAACCTAGGACAAGCTTATTTTTGGTGGGTTAAACCGACATTTCCTTCAAGGTCTGTTTTCTGTTTTATGATTTTTGAAAATGGCACGGATAATTCATTTGATGTTGCGGTCTTACAAATCGAAACCTCTGGTTTTTCCGTATTTCGAGGGAGTTTTCAGAATTGACGGTTTACCTGCCCTTTGCAATCCGATGCCGGTCCCCTTCTTACAGAACCCCAGACTTTACAGGACTGTGGCTCATTTACGGTTACTCTGCCCTAGACTGCACTGCTCTCACTGTCACCGGTCTCACCGGGCTGGCATTCAGCTTTATTATCATCTGGTTCTTATTCCACCACCCCATATCGTATGCAAAAACGTCTGCACCGTTCCGCCTTACACCTTACTAAAGTTCCCACTAAGAATATTGTACAAAACGGGGACTGCCTGTATACAGTATTAGAAAAACCACTATATCAAGCCATTTTCAATTCTACACCCCAGAAACGGCTAAGCTAACTGTAAATTTATAAAGGGTTGGATCCGTGTGAGGCGGGTGGGTTGATGAGGTCTCGGATGGAAGAGTGTTGTGGGGAGTGGGGGGGGGGGCGTGGTGAGCGAACATCTCTTTTATTGAGGGGAGGTCTGAATGTGAGAGGGGGGGTTTGGGGGTGGTAGCAGAGTATGGGGGTCTACATGGTGAGTAGGAAGATCGGACGGTGGGGGGCAGTATTATAGTAGTTATATTTGTACATAGGGGGGGCGAGTAGTTAGTAGTGGAGTAGTGGGATATTCCTGATACATGGACGGCAGAATCTTATAGTACAGGCGATTACATACAAGATAGATCTGTAGGTTAGGTTATTAAGTTGAATTGTATGTAAGTCCGGAACTGTAGTATTTTATTAATTGTACTCAGGCCAAATTATTCGTTGGTCTCTGTGACAATTGGATGTCAATTTCTAGAACAGGATACAATACAGCTTAATTGCAGCACTTTAATAATAGTTACAGCTGTTTATTGTAGCTAGGGCTACAGTTGCACCGTAAATTACGACATACAGAGGTCGTTTTGTAACTAGGGTCGTTATGAATGTAAGTGGGTGTTCTTAACCAGGGGACGCCTGTTTTAATCCTTGTACCTAGTGTACAGTATTATAGTCAGTTAGTCTTCTTAATCGGTACCGACCACAAAGCGGGGGAGAGCGGAGGGGAGAGAGCGAGACCTAGAAAGTTCTGTAGAATCACAGAAGGGAGTAGTAGGGACTGGTAGGGAACAGGGAGATCTTTGTACCTGTCACTATTCTCTGTGGAGGAGACATCTGGATCCACAGTCTTGAAACATCCAAGACTGTACATACTCAGAAGCGAGCTCTGGTACATGACCTCCTCCCCAACAAACTACAGAGGCTTTCAGCACAGGCAACGGAAGCAGCCATTTGCAGTTCGAGTTATAAACTTAGGGGTTATAGGCAAAGAAACCATGGACATAGGTAACAAGATGATACAAAAGTTGCATACCTCCTAAGAGATATTTTGATTTGTGGGGGGAAAAAGAATTTACAGGTTTACCTTTAAAACAGTGTCTTTAAAGGTATTTATCCTTCATAAATCAAAAGCTCTTGGCGATGTACAAAAGATGGCCCTTATCTTTCGTGTACGTATTTTTTTAACAAATTGTATTTTTACCACAATACAAAATATCAAACCTCCAAAAAGTGGGTTCTTCTATGCAAACAAATAGACATACTGTAATAGGGCAGAACCTAATACATCTTATAACATTTTACATTAAAGTGTAAATCAAAATGATAGGAATTATAAGGGTTACTTTTTTAAAGGCATTTCACTTCCTGTTGTACCAATTTTCTGTTAAGTTTCTACCCCCTCAGATACTTATTACTGCAATAGCTGCTTCTCTCCAATGTGACAAGTCGATGGCATCATGCTTTGTTTACACTTATGTTTCATTAGTGCGAGTCGTTTCATAGGAGGGGAGGAGCTGCTGCTCCCGCCTCAGAGAAGAAGGTCATGTGTCAGTGTATGTAGCCAGAGATGGATTGGTCCATGAATGGGATACGGATGTCTCTGCAAAGATAGTGAGGTACAAAGCTCCCTGTTCCTTATCCGTGCCTCCAACCCGTCTGTGTTCGACAGAACTGTCTCTCGGACTCATGCTGCTCCATTCCCACCTTGGTCCTCATCACTTTGTGCACTGGTAGAGAGCTGCTTATTAACCTAGTGCTCACAGACAGGATAGACTTACTGTACTAAATGATTTCTACACTTATTACCATTCCCTTGCTTCCTCGTGTTATGGGAGTGCCGGATGTTGCATATGCAATCATGTATGTCACTGTACCAGTGATTTACTGTGGGAAATAAATAATGATGCCTAATTACTTTGATACGAGACATAAGGAATCATGGGATTGTGGGGGGAAGCTAAACTTGCCTCAGCTTGAGGTAGAGCAGAGCGTTTTCAAAGTGGCGGGGTCGAACGCCCAAAAACACAGGGGTCGCGATCCTATTACGCTTTTTCCGCGATTCGTGGCAAAAAAGGAGTATAACATGTGTGAAACTCACTGTTTGTTTGTTAGAGGGGAAGTATCATTACATGACCCTCTGCGATATCCTCTACAGACTCTGCGGAAAGGACTGCCGTGCTCGTGTGCGTAGAATCTGAAGCAGCCGGGGGGGGTGGGGGGGACACACACCAAAATGCGGCAGGGAGGGAAAGCACTAGATCTGGGGGCAAGAGGGGGCACAACAAATGGGGCAGAGCAGCAAATGAGGAACCAAACCTGGGGGGGGGGTGGGGGGGGGAGAGTATTGGGGGGGGGGGGGTGGGGGGGGGAGGTATTATGGGAGTTTATTTCTTTGTACTAGGGGCAGTATTATAGGAGTTTATATTCTTGTACAGATGTGGCGCAGTTATTATAGGAGTTATATTCTTGTACATATTGGGCAGTATTATAGGAGTTATTTTCTTGTACATAGGGCGTATTAGGAGTTATATTCTTGTACATAGGGGGCAGTATCTATAGTAGTTAGTTCTGGTACATAGGGAGCCGTATTATAGGTCGTTTATTCTTGTACATAGGGGGCAGCTAGTGTAGGAGTTAATTCTTGTACATAGGGAGCCGGATATAGTCATTATAGCTTGTGACATGGTTGTGGGGTCACCGTAACATAGGAACTGTATTGCGGGGGTACCGCATTAGAAAGGTTGCAGAACACTGGCAGAGACTGACAATTTAGTTTCTGCTCTTTCACTTCGGAAAATATTTTTAAACACTTCAGAACAGAAAAGCATCGCGCACACACTTATGACACCCCGCCAGCATAACCAGTTTTATATTTTGACAGATTGGGACTGGGATGTGGTGCTACCAACAGATTAGTCTTGTTTTTTTCTTAATTGTATGTCTATGGAAGGAAAGGTGGGACGATTTGAACTAATACTGAACAGGTGATAGGTAACATATGGCTCGGGAAGCCAGATATGGCTCTTTTGTTGGCTGCTTCTGGCTCTCGACAGATCTGTAATTAAATAGTGAGGGGTGCTGCGGTGTTGTTAGACTGATTAGTGGACACAGGCGGCGAGTACAGTGCCTCGTCCTTTGTTGACCCAGGGTCATCGCTTGTCATCGTCTAAGCCTGGGTCTCAAAGATAAGAGCATGGGTGCAATGAGGAGTGGCTGCAGGGAGCGCTGGGTGAATGTGAATATTCATTATTTTGCTGTGACTCCTATCTATGTGAGCATGTGGTGGCTACCTCTTTCTGGGAAGCATACGCTATTGCTGTGGCTACTTATCTACTGGGGTATGTGCTGGTGCCTACTATCTATGGGGGTATGTGCTGGGTCATACTTATTACTGGGAGGCATGTGGCTGTGATCTATCTCCTAGGAAGCATGTGTATGGCTACCTAAATCACGGGGGGGCCTGGCGGCTGGTTACCTAGCTACTGGGGGGATGTGCTGTGGCTACAATTTATGGGGCATTGCTGTGGCTACCTATTTACTGGGGGGCATGTGCTGTGGCTACCTATTTATTGGGGGTGTGCTGTGGCTACTATTATTGGGGGCATGTGTGTGGCGACCTATTTACTTGGGGGCATGTGCTGTGGTACCTATTTAATTGGGGCATGTGCTGTGGTATTATGTATGGGGCTGTTGCTTTGTGGTACTATCTATGGGGGTTGTGGCTGGGCTAGCTATCGATGGAAAGGCATGTGTGGATTACTCTCACTGGGAGGCAGGTGGTGGGTTTGGAGAAGTGAGCCCCGCGGACGATGATGTAAGCAGACAATGGGACCAGAATTAAGTGGAACGTGGTCTTACCAGAGGCCCGTGAAAATCAGATGGTTTGTTGCGTGTTATGGGTATTACTCAGGTCGTTCCCACGGGCGCAACTTGTCACGGTGGCAGCAAAGGTCGAGGTACAGGATCATCTGGCAGTCTTGTGGTAGGACAGACCCAGAAGGTCAAAGCAGGCAGCAATGATGCGAGGTCAGGGTCGGAGGCAAGAAGAGGTCAGGGCTGGCAGCGAAGGAGCAGAATCAGGAAAGGTCCGGGGTAACAACGGGAGGTCAAATTGGGAAGGAAAACACGGTGGAACGCTCCTCATAGGCATGAAGGACAATAAGATCCGGCTGGTGAAATGTAGGGAGCCTGCAGGCTTTTAGGAAACTCGGGAATTGGGGGTGAGCGCCAATTGCGGTGCGCTGGACTCTAAATTAGCGAGTGCCGTCACGGGGAGCTAGTGGGGACCTGAAAAACGAGACGGGTGTTTTGGTATGAGTGATGATGCTATAGTCGGGTGTGATTTGT
The DNA here is from genome assembly GCA_019512145.1 of Engystomops pustulosus. Taxonomy (NCBI): domain Eukaryota; kingdom Metazoa; phylum Chordata; class Amphibia; order Anura; family Leptodactylidae; genus Engystomops; species Engystomops pustulosus. The sequence goes on from CM033644.1 coordinate 101,225,425, forward strand.
GTGAGATTTGAGTGGTATTTAGGGTTGGAGTGTTTGTTTTGATCTTTTCTGAATGTGTTTGTCGTTGTTGGGTGAGTTGAGGTTGCTGAGTGTGTGAGGGGGATTCGATTGAGAGGAGGGAGTGCTGTGGAGTGGAGCTGGTGTGATAGATTACTGAGGGAGTGTGACGTGAGATCGGCATGTGCTCGTGTGATTTGTAGTGATTGTGTGAAGTTTGTTGTGTTGGAGTTTGAGTGAGGGTGAGTTGGAGTGGTCAATTGAGTGTTTGAGTGAGAGTGAGCTCGGAAAGGGATGCGGCCACGGAGAGGAGCACAGGGTGCCTGTGATCCGAGATGTAGACGCAGGGGCCTCGTGACACTGGGACTACTAGTACTGGGGGCATGTGCATATTGTAGGCTTACGAAAACATTTTAAAATAGTGGCGTTTATGGCTCTCTCAGCTAAAATGGCCCTGACCCCTGCTATAGAGCCATACTCTAGACCTTTAGGGTACTGTAGCTCGTTTTGCATCTATGGCACTACTACAGTAATACAGTTAGATGGCAGTATTGGAGGGGATCCCAATACTAAGGCTTGCATTGCAACAGATCATCTCCTATGGACAGGTCTGGAGTCAAGTACAGGATCTTGGTGTCATAGGAATCGGGGGAGAACAACGATTCTCCCGGATGGGAACACCCAGTCCAGCCAGGGATTGAAATGCCACTGGCAACTTTGCAACAGGTATTTAAAGGTTAAACATTTAACACACATGTTTTTTGGCACAATGTGTTTCAGTAATTAAAAACTGTGTGCAACTGCCATGTTATACCCTATCTAGGCCATGTGAAACATCGGTTTTGAGCCACCAAAGTGGTAACAAATGATTTATCTAGAGAGAAAGGGTGTTACGCGCATCATAACCTACTTGATTGTCGTTCTGATTTCAATTTCAGTTGACAGGATACGTGTAAGATTGTCACCATAGACGCATATATGGTGATGTTATAATATAGAGATAGGTGGTAGTACAGAGTTACATCCCACTATCTGGTTCCGAGTTTTGTTTTAAGGTTGACTATGTATTCAGGAGAACTGTAGATTTATATGTAAGCGAGCCATTTTTTTGTTTGGTCTCTGCACAATTTGTTTTAAAAAATTGTGTTGTCATAAGAACAGGATAACAATAAAGCTTACTTGCAGAAGCTTTGATTATTGGTAAAGGTTTATTGTAGCCAGAGGGTATATACAAACATCCAGAGGTCCAGTTTGACTCGGGGATAGTCTATAAGTAAGGGAGTGTGTGTTATATCTAGATCGTCTGCTAAAGAGGGAGGACGATTTCTGCGGCTCGGAACTGGTTGATATCGCCAGTTGGTTGAAAAGTATTTATAACTTTGATAAGACTTGTTAAATTTTTTGTAATAATAAAGTTTCAATTAAAAAAAAAAAAAAGGAGTGGGTGGGTTGATATACATTTATTTTACCATTCTGGAGAGGCCTCAGTTATTGGTCAAACCTATCCGATGTTCCAAGTTGTAATACAAAACTAAGGAAAATTTCCCGTTATCTTTACTTTGGGTAATTCCTCTCACTAAAGATAGCGTTCGGCCCTCATAGTTTGCTTACATCACAAGTGTTGGGCCAAACTACTATGTGCCTATTCAACAAAACAGGTGATAGCAATGATAGTAGGAACCCACATTTTATGTGATGTCAAAAACATGGCCCTGTGAACTGCTTAACTTGTAAGAAAAGCATAAGGAGGAGTAGATGGTAAGGCTGGCCAGAGAGGGACAACCCAGCTTTGATGCCATGGGTGTAAGTGACAATTTTTTAGCTAAAAGAAAGAGTCAGTTATCGGGCTTTATATGGAATTGTAACAGTTGTTATGTGAAAAAGTAGTGACCGGGTCCTTTGGGGCGTTCAACGTTCCGCTAGAGCTGCGTCATAATGCGAACGCTAGCGCACAGGGGCCGGAGTTTGGGATGCGCGCTCGCAATGGCGTTTCCGAGAGTACCGCATGCGATCGGGTATAATCGCATGCGTTTCTGGGAGGAAACGACATATGCGTTTGGATCCGAAGCCCCGCCCGACTGCACTCGGGAAGGTGTGAACAGCAGCCTCCACGTGTTGCCACTGTGACGTGCAAATGATGGACCGGTTACGCCATTCGCCACAAGCCAGAGGACATGGGACGTCAAAGGATAGTTCCAAGTTCGGCAGCCAGGCTACGGACGTAACATAACATGGGTGACCCAATTCCGGTCTTATCTTCTTTAAAACGCTATGCTAGTTACCCAACCCCTTTTAGGAGTTTTTCCCCACCATAGTATTATCTATTTAGGTGACAAGTGCATGTTTCCCTGCTGATATTGAAAGGGCAGTATGAGCCAATTTGAAATGTAACATGTATTAATCTGTAAAAAGGAATTAAAGCCAGAGTATAGACATTGGACGCTTGCCAATAATAGCACATTTTTGACCAAAAGGGAGGACAGAACTGCCTACGTTCCATGCGATGCAGTGTATTATCCTGCTCTTTCGTAGATTGCCCAGTCATTCCGGGCGAACCCCACATCCAGTAACAAGTGATGAGCAGTCTTAAGAAAAAAAAAAAAAAAAAATAACTTTTTGTCACGGGAATTTTGGACTCTGAGTCGCTGCGTGTGTCATACAATTGTGCTTTGGTTGCCTCGTTTTCACAAACCTAATAGTACCGTTGAGGGGGGGAGAGGGGATTTGCCATTACTCTATATCGTAACTTAACACCTTGTTTTTACCCAAATCATAAAAGGGCACTCGGAAAACATGGTTTGGTTAACGCATGGGTTGACATCACGTTCGCAAATTGGAATGTATACAATAAGGGGCAATTCACCTTTCCACAGACCTGTTGTAATGCGTATAAACCAATGATGAAAAACCCAACCCAAAGCGCAACAGTGTGCACGCGCCTCAGGAGGTTTTCTTTGGAGCTCTTTGTTGGCAAGGGTTGCAAGTGTTGTGTAGCACACCAAGCCAACACGTCTTCCCTTCCTCCGTGTCTGTGGACAGGCTCCTCAGATATATATAATCTTACAATTATTTTGTTTTCAGAGGGATCTTGCCTCAGGACCCTGGGGTATCAAGAGTCCAGTCATAGAGAATAGGTAGCCACACCTCACCTGTGTATTAGGAGTTGGATTTCTTAGGTGGTCAGACCTGGCACAAATACAAATATATGGACGTTTATAGCAGTATTCAGTGTCAGTAATGAAGCGACTGTTTAGAATTGAAAAGGCATCTTAGATACAGTGTAAGTGCTGAGAGGGAGACTGTCCAGTAGTAATCGTAGGGGAGGCTGTTCCTGCTGTGTCAGCAGAGAGAACCTCCATGTCAACAACTAGAGGCGTGAATTTGTGAGAAAACTTATTTCTTTACTGCCAGAGTCTGGTACCAATTCTAGTTTCATTAAGTATATGCCTATAATAATCAAATTTAAGATGGCCTACCATGGTATAGTATGAACAGGTAAGACACTCAACCCACCTTATTCTGTAACCAAGAAGTGTCTGGCCAGAAACAAATAAAAAATTAATGGACTGGCCAATCGTTCATTCTAATTATAAAAAAACTCTCAAGAATAAGAGAAAACAAATAAAACTCAATGGTCAGCCCCAATTCCCTATCCCAACCACCTTTCATCTGGTCCCTCTAGAAATTGACACGCGAAAAAGCAAGTCGCAAATCGTGTTCTCTTTTGCAGCAGACTTTTCTTAGCCATTTCGTCTTTGGCAAAATTCCGGACGAAAGCAACAACCCCAACTGAGGCCCCGTAAGAGAGGAGCCTGTGTGAACAAAGGGCGGCGGGAAGAAGAAGCAAGACAGCAATAAAAAGTCATCACCAATCCATCAAACCGTGCAGTAAGGATTGCTTACTTGATTATTGCTTAAGGTCCATCAGACTGCCCACTAATCACTCTCCTCCCTCCTCCCTTTAACGCCTTGTCCATAGTATTTATTTTACGCCAGAATGGCATTATTACAATATGCCTTTTTTTTTTTGTTTAAACGCATGCCCGTTCATCCACCAATTGCTTCTTCGTTTATATGCGCAATGGGTCTAGCTCCTCTAGGACCAGCCCAGTCTACAACACTCGGTCTCCCTTACCAATCTAATAGATCCCAACAATAGGTGAATTACAATCACGTGTCAATTCAGTGGGAACCCCCACATTGCTGCAATTTCATCCCACACCGAGGACCTCGGCTCTTAATCGACTGGCTCTCTCCCCATCTTAGCCAACGCTCTCACTCTCCTCGCTACACGCCCTCCCTCCCCCCTACCTTTCAACCTCGCCTCTTGCCGCCGGACATAGATTGTTCCCAGGTCGATCCAGGGCCTGAGTCCGCCCACGATACCCCAATAGACGCACGTCCCAACACCCCCATACCCAACGCATTCCTGTTCTAGACCTCTGAGCTGATGCCTTTGTGCCTCTCATTCCACCTCCTAATACTCCGCACGTTGAAAAGAAAATAACCACAATCCACATAAAGGACACTGCAGAAGGCACCGGCAATCATAAAACAATTCGAACACCCGCACGGGTGTGAACAGAGGACTATTAAGACCTCATAAATGCCTTACATGAATGTCCAAAACTGGACACACCAGGCCATTAAACCTGGAACCAGCAACCACAACATCTAGTAAATATAAGGAAGCAGTGAGAAAAATTACACTACATAAGGACATTCGCATTCCTTCCAAGTCAAACGTCTACTGTCCATTAAGGCCTTGTTCAGAGGACAGCAATGGGTAATCCGACAGCAGGAGACAATATAACAGGAGTCTCAACTGCATCCCCTCATCACCGCCTGTTTGCCTTCCCAGCAGGGACCTACAGAAATCGGGCTAAGTTTACAGCCCTCACTTTCAGTTGAACAATAGTTCTAGGGGGGAAAACTGTTGATTAACACAAGGAAGCTGGAGTTCAAGAATAGACAATAATATGGTTCTTAAATCACCTGAGCCATTTCAGAATCTTACACATATGATCTACTCGTCAGTCATCCTTTATCTTCTTTCCCAGTCTTCAAAGCCACTTTCTTCTATGTTATGTTGGCCACAATAATACTGCTTTATCATTATACTCCAACAACTACAATCCCTCTTCCCTTCATCAACATGGTGTCGTTTGACAGGCGCAACCCAACCCTGATACCGGCTCTGATGGGCGTGTGCCCAGACTGATGACACTCGGACTTGATCAGATTATTAACATCGGGCCAGGGGACGCATTTTAGTCCTCCAACAGGAAAAACAGAGGGAGATACCAACAAGGGCCAATGATTTCTGTTGCCACGTAAACTCTCACTTATTCCTATAAGTTTACTTCTATACACTTACAATGCCACACATCATGTAGGTGGAATGGATACTTTAGTTCAGGATTATTAGAATTAAGGAGAGAGGGGGTACGGAGGGGCGGGGCTCGGCCTGGGGTGGGTGGGGGTTATGTCAGACTAACAACCTGAGTAATGTTCTTTGCAATATTATGGAGGAACAATGTATGCATGCTTGACAGAGGAGAGGCACATCATGACAACACATTATTTATACCCCACCTGCAGTCTTACTGTAGAGTGAGGGAAGATGTACCCCTTCCTGTGGGATAGGGTTGGTCTTGAGGCTGGCCTGTTGACAACAGGACGCTGGTCCTCCCCAATCCATGTCTGCAGCTGTCGAGCAGAAAGCCTGGAAAGATCCTACAGCTTTGCCAGAGGGATGTAACACAGTCCTTTTTGAGCAGCAGATCCAGGTTTTCCTTTTATGTACACAACTAATCTGCCTAAGTGTTGTATGTAAATTCAAGCCAGGATCACTTTAATGCCTAGCTATCGTAGATATGTTGAAATTGCTTTCTTCATTTACATACAAAAAAAATATATAGGGTGTACATGACTACAAAAAGCACCTATTGGCTTAAAGAAATTGCTTGCTTCAAGAAACTTTTCTGCTAAAAGTAACAATATACCTCGGACATTACTTCCACTACCAAGACTAAAAAAGGCATCCATTATACCCACATTAACAATGTATGACGTGCAATACCCATCACAAACAATGACCCAAACCTTTTTCGCAGACAGCGAAATGCAAACAAAATTCTTCCAAAGATCTCCAGGAGAGGCCTTGAATACTAACAATTAAGCACTAAGAAAAGGAAGAAGACGCAGGGTTAATCTGAAGATTCTTGAAGGGACACGGTCAGGTTAATACTAGTAAAACCGAAGGCACCCGAGTCAGCCCACCCCCTTCTATCACTGCCAAATTCAGCTGTCGTGACAAAACCCGCATAATTTATCCATCCTGACCCTTTCTAGAAGGGAAGCACATAGTTGGCATGTGCAGTAAGTAGAAACGCGCTATATTTTTTTGCATCAGGCAAGCTCTTACCCCCACCTCCACTATTTACCCCCCACACTCACGACCGCCGCTAGAGAGCGTTTCAGGGGCTGCGAAAATAAAGAAAAGAGGGGAAAAAGTCACAAATGGCTACTCCAACGTGCCAAAGCCAGGAAACAGGAACAGCCGTAACTAAATACACACCCGAAAAAGGGTGATGTGAACAAAAGGGCGGCTAGGCCTAGAGTTAGCTGTGGTCCTACTTACTACAGGCGATCATACAAGCAGCTTGTGGGGGTGTCAGGAAAAGCGACGTCAGTAGAAGCCCTGGGGGGACCGTGCGCAAGATGTGCGGAACTGACTGAACGCTACAGGAATAAAGGTGCACTGCCCGACTAAATCTTGCAAATATCGCTCCGTGGAAAAGAAAAAAGAGGTAAGAACGCTGTTCGGCGTTGTCAAGCGGACTGCAGCCCCACTGTGTACAAACCCCGCTCCTCCGTGTCGCAGCCTACGGGCTCTATGTCACGGCGTCTCTGGAAAATGGTCGTCGGATAATCGCCACGGGGTTCCTAACCCTGCTGCCACGGATTTTCAATACAAGATGTTGAGGGTGTGGAGGGCCCTAGCAGTGTCCTGACCACAAGCAAATGGCGGATACGCATAGAAGCAAACACCCTGGACTTGTGGGTATCAGATGTACTCCCATAGGCAACGCCTCTTCACGTTCGCATTGCATGAAAGTCAACGTGCGCCTATTATGTAATGGCGGAGCGTGGGCTTTTACATGTGTGAAAAACCATTCCCTGCAACGCGGGTGGCGTTATGGGGGTTGAATGAATGGAAGGGTTGAGACATGTATAGTCAGCTAGGAGGCGTGGAGGCCATATCTAGCATAGCTCACCATCTACCGAGTTCTGTGCGAGAATTTATGGGATACAGGGGAAGTTTGTGTGGTATACCGAGCGTGACTTAATTGAATTTTTAATATGCAGTTTAATTTCCGGGAAGTTCATTGACCGGCTTTCCTACTCTCAGGATAGCCACAGAATACAGCTTAGCGTTCCGGTCACTACTAGTGAAGTAGTCTTTATGCGCATTAGCTCCTATTGTGTCTCGATCGCAGTTAGTCGAGAAGGGGGTGTGAGGGACAGCAGGAATGGTCTGTGGGAAGAGTGGGCGGGACGGTACTATACAAGGTCTCGGGCTGGACCCTCTGCGCGCGCTAATTGGGGCAAGATGGAGGGCGGTTTGTCCAGAGTCTGTGCTATCACATGGTTTGATTGGTGAGCGGAGAGATTGTGTCGGGGTTCCTGCAGCAGAAAGCAGGGGTGCTTGAGATAATGCGGCAAACTCCCAAGCGCTTTGATCCAAAGCTCGTGGCTGCTGCACTGCCTATATGGAGAGGTGGATGGAGGGAATGAGGAGCGCTTTTGAAAGTCGCATGCAGCCCGGGTGTTTTTAGTTTTTTTTAAATTTACCTCGGGTGCCACTTTTACCAACGGAATACCTGTGAATAGAGAAACAGCTTGTGAATGGACTGTTGGCCGTGCCAAAGTCTGAAGACGTGAGTGGTTATTAAACGTTGTACGTGTAGCCTTCTGTAACTCCCATGTCTTTGCTTTTTTTGTTTCTCGTTGCATTGAGTTAGCTTAGTAATGGCGGTCTGTTTTGTAAGTATTCTGTCAATTTTATGTGTTTGGCGGTGGGCAAGGCTGTATGCTGAAGCAATGGGGCGGCGGTAAGAGGGCTAGAAGCCCTCCGTGTGTTGGCCGTTTGTGAATCATGCGGCAGCGGTGGGAGGGGGAGTAGAGCTGCTGGGAGCGGCTGGTGCAGCGGGAGAGTCCGGCGCCATATATAACAAGCAGCAAATAGGCTGGGGTGGTGGGTGGTAGGGAGTAGTGTAAGTGCCCTGTTGGGTGGGCCGTGCCCATTACTGATTCGTTGTTGTTTGCTACAGGAAAGGTCATTTTCCCGCACCCGAAGTCTCTTCGACGTGAGCCGCTGTACTGGGATTGCGTTTGTAAGTGGTCACGCAATATGGGCGGCCTGGGGAATCTGCTTTGGGCGCGCACGTCTGGGGCTGGTCAGTGAGCCTCGTGCCTAGGAATGGAGCTTGGCCGCCGCGCAAGGGTTTAGAGCGGATGTGGGGGCGGCAGGAAAACGGTCGGTGACTGCTGCGGTTGATTTAGTGCTGTGGGCCCCCCGTTTCCATTTTCCTTTCTCACTGTGCCCCTAGGAATGTTATTGGGGGAGCGTTCAGGCTTAGGTTTTGTGGGGGCAAACACATGGCTGGGTTGTGGCACGAAAATTTCTGCAATAACGGGACCTGAAGGTGGTTGTGACTTGAAAGTGTGGCTGCTTAATTCATTGAAACAACTTAGAACACAATGGCCATTCCTCTTCAACAGTTTTATTTTTGCATTTCCCTCGGCGCGGGAAGCAAAAGCAAGTCAGGACTAGGTGGGAGAGCTTTTCCCTGGCCCAGAGACAAACTGATGGGCATGCGCCACAGTGGTTTGCCCCTTTTACTGGTATAAAATTTGTGGCTGTGTTATGCATGAGCAAGTGTTTTTGTTTTCAAGTAAATGTATGTGTTCTATTCATACAGCCTCGGCGTGACGGCTTTGCGAGGTGCATTCGGTTGGTTTGATCGGGGTTCTTTGCGCGCCTCACCTTCTCATGCTCTCTTGGCACGCCATCCTTTTTGTCGTTTCGTTTCTCTCTGCTCTGGGGGCTTTTGGCTTTTCCGCGTTTTCGTGTTTTGGTCCCCAATGTTTCGTCGGCTCTGGTCGCCTCTTCTCCCCGTTTATTTTTTGTCTTGTTGGTTGTCTTTACCTCGATCTTTTCTCTTTATTTCTGGTCGGGTTTTGCGCCCCGTCGGTGTTTCGCCGTCGTCGTCGAGTGTTCCTTGATTCCTTCTCTCTTCCGCTCTGCCGTTCTCAGCATTTCCTCGGTTCCCCTGTTTGCCCTCCTTCCGATCCTTATGTGTGCTTCGCCGGTGTCTCCCCCGTTGGGGCGTTTTTGAGTTTGCACTTTGCGCTCGAGCCCCCCCCCCTCCTTTCCTTTCCCCTCCTCTTCTTCTCCTCTCCTTTTTGCCGCATTCTCCAGTTCCTTCGGGGGGCCTTCCTGTCACCAACCTTGTTGGTTTATTCGTTGACCCATCGATCGGTCGGCGCGGAGCTGGGAAATCTTTTTCTGAGTTAAAGGGGTTATCTGGGATACAAATGTAAAGGGGGGTCGGTTATTTAAAAAAAAAAAAAAGAATGGCTTCATCGGCCGCTTTGAGGTACGCGTGCTTGTCCATTTCATCTGTTCGCGGTTTGATACAAGGTGTGGCCACAAGGAGCTTCCTGCTGGCCAGAGCTCCATCCAACACATTCCCCAGCGTTGACATGAGAAATGGGGGATGGAGGTGGTGGAAGGAAGCCGTCCATATTGCGGAACGGGGGAAGCTCCTCGTGTGCGGTTTTTGTGCCTCTGTAAAACAAACGGGCACGATCAAACGGACCGGGGAGCGGGAAATCTTCGCCAGCGGCAGGTAAGTTAAAGTTTATTAGTTTTAAATGCGGCCCCAGCTGGCCCGTCACGTCACTTTTCTCACCGGGATCACCCCTTTTAAACTGGTAGTTGTCTCAACTCGCTATTTTGGTTTAGAAATTCGATTTGGGCAAATGTGGTTCCAAATGTGGAACACTCAGGACACGGGTCCCAATGAGCCCAGTCCAAAGCCAGCCGACGGATTCCCATGAAACCCCACGACCTGTGAGCCTATAACCCAAAATTTTTGTGTTATGGCTTCTTGGGGGTTTTCCCAGTATCTGAAACCCGCTGTCAATAACCCACTCGCCCTTTTATGGACCAGTAGAATATTCTTTTGAGTAATGTAATTTTTGCTGTCGAGTGGTGTAGTGGCCATGAGTGTTTGACTCTAACTACCAAGGAACCACCCATCTAAATTTTCATAGAACCTAATAAGATGTTAACTTTTTTCAAATCCTGAGTAGCCAAGTGGGTACAAACTTGGGGCGCGTTTGTGAGTAACCCACCCTCCGATACCCTGTAAAGAGGAGGCTCTAGAGTGCACTAGCATAGGAGTTGTTGTGTTACATTATATTTGTATCAAAGTCATCGACTTCATTCAAGTTTCTACCAATCGGCCTATTTTGTATGCTCCCTCTCCCCCCCCCTCAAGAACAACAACTACAATAGTAATATCGTATTATTGGTCTTGCATACGAGCTTTTAATGTAAATAGTTGCTGGAAACATTCAGTACTACAGTTGCCCGTCTTCCAGCTGTATGCTGGTTTTAGATGTTGCGTCCATAATGCGCAGCAGCAGGTCACCCTGATAACAGTGTGGTTGGTCCCCAACTACTTAACCTTCATTATAAAAAACAGAAATCCCGTCTTTAGGTTGGGGGTCACAGGTTAGAGTTATTGTGTCAGCTGTAGGTAAACGTGTCCACCGACAATACTTGCAGAGGGGAACAGTCGAGAAGCCATATAGATGATGGAATTTTAACAGGAAACCCTACCATTTCAATGGTCGGGTAAGCTGTAAACACGAGCCACAGTCAGGGTGAGCTGGGAGCCTGTGCTTAGTTTCGGTAGTGTTATAAAACCGCTGCTTTAAGCGTTTGAACACTTTTAACTTTATAGCAGAAACTGCTTCGGCGCTGGTTGCGACCGTGCTGCGCGCAACGCCTGCGGAGTTCCTATATGGGGCGCGCGCACGGTCGTGCGCATAGCAGGCCGAAGCAGAGCAGGTTTCTGCTATTAAGTTTCAAAAAGTGTTGTAACTACCGCGATTATTCTCGGTTTATAACACTAACGGTGAACTAGACCGGCACCAGCTCGCCCTGCAGCTGGAGCCGGTGTTTACAAGCTAGCCCGACCATTTGAAAATGGAGCGGTTTCTTGCAAGGTCAATAGTTGCCATAAGGCTTCCTGGTAGTGGGCTCAGGAGAGTCCGATGTCTTCCTATATTGTGGGAGAGTTACGCCCGCTGAAAAACCCTCCCGACGACGTCTGTTCAAAATGACCGTACAGATTCATAAGGGGCGAGAGCAAATCTTGTCTTATCCCTTCCTTTGGCTTGTCCAACTGTAGCATAGACCGGGGACACACGAAAGTCACCTGTGGTGGTGCAACTTGGCATTACAATCAGAATTTACTGCTGGTTAGATGTCTCCAACGTGCTAGCTCAAACTTTTGTCTTGGTGGTCTCGTTTTTTTGTTGTCCTGGGATTGGTTCTAGATCTCCTCGATTTTATAAACAATATTCCCGCAACAGCCGTCACTCCCGTGATGGCAGATGGGGCTTCTTGGCTTTATTGCCCGGATTGCAGACCGCCCACGTCCCAGACAACATAACATGAATGGCTTCCACGAGTAAATATTCTTAACCTACAAGCTGAGGAAAGCTGTGGTGTAGATGTAGATCGAGTAGAATCTTGTTAGTCCCTTTGTAATGGGAACCTACCATCAGAAATCATTGAGGTATTCCTGATGGTCGAGGCCTTTTATCTACATTACTAAGCCCTACATTGCATTTACTAGAATTTTACATCCTTACCTAAAGCTTTATGTATCTTTATGAGATTACCTTCAGAGGCTTATTGGGGTGTGGAGAGCTAGTAAGCAGCGGATAAGGGCTCTAGGGGGACCCCCTTGGGCCGCCCTACCGCCTATTGGGCTATATGCCCTATATGTGCAAGAAAACACACTATGTTTTTCCCGTTAGCCGGTTAAGAGAATTCTTGTTGCTTTGATAGGGCAAATAAAGTAACCTTCTTGAGATTGTGAGACCTTTTGATGGCTAATGAAATAAAGATGTACGTGCAAGCTTTTGAGAATGTTATGGTCCCTTCATAAGGATGGTATGACAGTCCCTTTTTTTTTTTTTTTTTTTTTCTTGGTGTTTGAAGTACACTGTAATCCTTAAACCAGTGGTGGCAGACGTATGGACACGGGTGCAGAGGTGGCTCTCTGAGCCATTTGATGTGGAACTCAGACCCAACCAGGACAGAGAGCTCAGATAAAGTGAGAACACCAAAATCCACCAAAGGCGTCCACCGGCAATTAGAGATTGCTGTCTCAGCATTATTTTTTAAAAGAAAGTGAGCAAGTGGATGACGCCCTGCAATATTCTGGAAGGTCACTCCTGTGGACCAAAACCATTTTTACCTCTACAGATGAGACCCTGGAGAGATGCTACAACGAGGAGTCTGAATTTGCCTCTCCTTCTTTTAAGGCATTGGTTGCTTAGGGGGCCAGTACAATGAAAGGATTGGAAGGAATATTAGGGTAGCAATGAGAGTTAAGCTAAATGCCGTGCAATGTTAGGTACTTCACAGAAAAATACTTAAGTGGATTTTGGTTAATAGTTTGGGGGCACTCTGTCTCCCAAAACGGGTAGCGCCCTCACTGTTATACACCATGGGATAGAGAAGACATGCCCACCAACAATGTTGAACAAAAGGTAAATAAACCAAAGCATAACAATGTGTGAAACAGGTCCTATTAGAGAGTGTCGTCAGTTGTTATTGTCTGTCCTTTTGTTGCAGTTTTCTTTGTCCCTGGCTGTGTATACGATCTTGTTGCTTCCAGAAAAGGACTGTTATACTTATGCACTGATGACGGGACCCTAGCCATTCCGAAAGCTTGCTTGAACATTTAACATTCGTGGCCATTAAGGTATCACAGACCCTCCGACGGTTATTCATGGCCATGTACAGTACTTTTTCTCCTTTTGGTCGATGCACCGCGTTCCTTTCCTGTGTGGACGCGTGCTGTGGGCCGTGCAGTCGATGAAGCAGGTCCGCCCCCTGTTCGCGCTGGTAGGCTGTTGCTCTACTGCTCGGCACCGGCTCTCCCACGCTCTTGCGGTCAACACTGCATATACAGGATCCCATATAACGTTGTTTTCGGGGTATGGCTTCCAGGTCTCGTATCGCGATGGTCAATGCGGAGCCTCCTCTACTATGGATAACCCTCAGTCGTGTATTCTGCGGGTTAGATTCCTTTAATGTTTCTTTTAGTATCATTTGCATTAATCAGCCCTTTTATTTGCTCTCGGGTCTGCTGCATTACTAGTAGCTGTTTGGACCTCACTACTCCTGGCCGGTTCTCTGGTGACACAAAGTAAATGGGTTCTCGGGCCCTTTTCTCTGTGACTGTTCTTTGCCCCCTTCGGACACAGCGGTTGTACGGAAGGCTCCGCCTTCAAACCCGATAAGGTTTGTAACCCCACGCACCACTGACCCCCACAGTGGTGTTATGGACCCCTCTGGCGCCGAAAACAGCTGTGCTCTCTTGCTTTGTTTGCCCCTGATCTTTACATTACAAGGCTTTTCACCATGCACCTGAACTGCGGCCACATCATCTCATTGATCATAAAGTATCACCAGCTTTGTGGTTATCTCCAATGTATCTACCCTTGAGTATATGCCCATTTCTCTGCAACAAACCTTGTGCTGACCAACACCTAACTCGGCTTGGCTTTATCCAGGGGGCCAGAGGATTCTGGCTAAATACTGGGAGCATGAAGGGTGGAGGACTTATCGTGGGCTGGAAGGTGGCACTGTGGACCAATGTATTCCGTACCCATCAGCTTATACTCGCAGCCTAGTATTTCCCAGTATTTGTGTTAACTCAGGGCCTCGCTTGTATACTTGGGGCTTGTACTTGAGTGTCTATCGTTCCTGTGTTTGTAACGGACCCCCTGGCGTAGTCCTGTCACCTCTAGTGTTGGAAGCGAGCTCACCAGGATCCCATCCAGCATTTATCTAGTTATTTCACAGTAATCATGTAAATCATCATATTTTTTTTATGTCAATGAGGCTGGTCACATTTGGTCTGTTGCGTGGTGTCCATGTTCCCCCTCACCCCTCTCTTCCTAGCTCTGTCGTGTGTAAATGTTTTAATTCACGAGGTTAGTGTGAGTGCTGTATGTGCTGACCTGCGGCCTTTCCTAATTATACAGGGAGAGAACCGGACATCAGTCTAGCACATGAATTGACATGTTATGTATAACCTGCTGCCTGGAGGCTGTTCTCTCGAGTACACCCCACCCAATGCACCACCGGCTGGCCGGGGGACGTGGTCACCGCCCCCGGACGATACCTCCTTATACTCGGCTCACCTCCTTTAAAGGCGTCCGTCCCGCACTGGGGGTGTGGCTGGCCAACTCCACTCTGGCTAGCGCACCTGTGGACCGTTGACTATGCTGTCCTGCCTCCGGATTGGCCCCTCCCGTCGTTTGCCCTCCCGCTTCGGCCTCCTTGCTCGGTTATTTCCCGGGCTGTAGCAGGGTCCCTGCCGGGCTCGCGGCTCTGCTCCCTTCTCTGGCGTCTGAAATCTCTTGCGTTTCGGGGGGGTATTTTGCCTGGCCGGGTTCTCTTTACGACCCCAGCCCGTCGGCTCCCCTTGCCGCGCCGACAACGGGAAGAAGAAGCACAAACCACTGTCCGTGCGCTGATTTAGCATCAGTATCCTTCCCCCGGTGGTAATTGTCCACTTTTCCCTCTCCCTTTCCGCTCCATTTGCCTAATTTGTACCTCGGTATCGTTCACTCCCATTTCCCAGCGGTGTCTGCCGTATTATGTTTGGTCAAAGGCTTAAGTCATTCTCAATTTTTTTTGGGCAGCTCGATCCCTGTCTTTTTGTTTGTCTGTACCGGTTTCGGCTAGTGTGTACCCTTGTGACTAAGGGGTCCCGGACCGTCCTGTGCGGTTTGTGTGGTGTGATTTTCTACTTTTTTTTTCTGCGCTTTTTACATACCGTGGGGCTTTTGTGATAGACTTTCACTTCTTTGTCCAATATGAGAACATGAACACGTCATCTCCTAGTGCAAAGGCCTAGCCCCTGACGATCTGTCGACCGACAGGTCTTGCAGGCCCTGCCGTGTGGCGCAGATAGAGTCTATTTGGCTAGGCCCTGCCATTGCAAACCAGTGCCTCTCCGTCCTAGGCAAGTGTGAAGGGCGAATTTTCAGGCGGATTCAATTTTGCGGGTAACACAACCCCCCAACCAGATTTTAAAAGGTTTAAACCCCTATGATCGAAGTCCCCCCTACGGGGGTCTTCCGGTATCATTTTGTTTGTCCCGCTGCCTCCCCATTGTCTTTATGCGGGTCCGCATCTGCTGATGGTTGTGCACCGGGACCTTGGTCAGACAATGGATAGGCCCCTGCGCCATTAACTCACACAGCTCACGTAACTGCTAAACTTTGTGTGCCCGGCACGGGGAGGATAAGTTGCAGCTTAGGACGTGAAGACTAGTTGGCTCTGTCTGGATTTTGTCACTCTGACCCGTCCCTTGTGGATGTCTCAGAGAATTCTACACCAGGAGTGACCCTGGTTCACGAGTTTCTGACTACAAAAGAAAAGACTCTCTGTGGGCTCAGTAAAATAAATGTTTGATTTTTTTTTTTTCTGACGCTTGCAATCTAGTGGTTTCCAGCCAGTGATTGCTTCTTCATGTCCAGCGACAGAGTAGAGAACTAGCGTGGTGTGCCCCCCAGTTAGCAACACTGACGTTTTATTTTAAGCTTCATTCTTTTCTGTAGAGCCTGGTTTAGCGGCACTCTCGCCAGATTGTACCCCCCTAAAACGACATAGCACATCCCAGGGTATGAAACCCTTTCTAGCATTCCCTCTTTATTCTGTGAATCTTGGACGTTTAAAAAGACGAAAAGAAATAAAATTTAGTTAATGAAAAATTACATGTATATGAGGTGTCAAGTTCAGAGCGCGAGGCAAGAGAATTAATCAGATCATCCATATATTTAGTTTCGATTACTACATTAGAGAACCATGCTTTGTTATATTTGAAGATACTTCCGCTTTTGGATTTTGTGCGATTACGAACTAAAATGTGAGTAGCAGTACCGAGGCCTAATTTGCTACTGCCATTTTCTTTCCAAAGTCTGGTATTTCTGTTCACTTTTCCTCTTTAAGCCCTTAAAGGGGTTGTAAGGTGGCAGACTTTGCCCTGCATGTTGCAGACAAACAAAAGTAACTCCATATATGAATTCAATGTTATCAGTGATTTAGGTACATTTACAGGTAATGAAATCTGAAGTTATAAGGTCAGCTTTTGTTTATACTACCTCATCTCCTGGGAAACGACAACTTCACAGTCCCCAACTCTGGCCGCGAATGCGTGGTAGGCAGTCTTCATCATTGTTTCATCAACCTCAACATGCCGATGAACCACAGAAAGAAAGCCTAGCCACAAACAGGTGGAATAGATCATGCAGTTTGCAGCTTGGGCAGTCAAGCTTCATGCAAATGCATGGAAACCACACTTGATGACCAAAAACACAAGCAAAAAGCAGCGGCCCATCTGCCTGAAATCTTAAGTAAAATTCTCAACCATCGTATTTACTTATATCAAGTCGCAATTTTATGAATATGCTGTCAACATTGAATACAAGCACAACAGGTTGGGCCTGGCCCGATTACAATTAGTTGTCTAGTACATGCCTTCGATCGTCAATCACACCCTGTGTTTAGAATTCATTTAGACAGGAGGGTGAAAGACATTGGGTGCATGGTTGCCATTTTCTTGTGGTTTTGTATACAAACGCATATGCGATCGGGCCAAGCATCACATTAGAAGGACCGCAGGCCGCAGCCACTTCTTTACATCCGACCTAAGATGAAAAATTAGATGCAAACTGGCTAAAAGAACAAAAGGTACCAAGAGCTCCTCCAATACTTAACTTTCCAAATATGATTGAAGTAATGTCAAGATTAAAGAGGCTGTTTACAGTTGTTTATTGCAATTTAATGTATTGTTACTTGTCGGTCTTCAAGGTACTGGTACTATCTGTGAACACCATAGGTTTTACATTAACGCAAGAGTAGCTACAATTTTGTCCCGTTTCTAGACAGCTCATGAACAACCATGTACATTGAACCAGCTCAAATCTCCAGCCACCATCCCTGTACACAAAATGAACCAATCTTTCTCAAAGCCTCTAACGCATTACTCATGTGACAAAGCAATACCAGCCAAAACTTTCTTCTTCAGGCAATATATATTTTTAAATAAGCAACTGGTATTAAACAAAAAAAAAACCACCCAAATTTTTTGCATAGGTAATTCATGTAAAAGCACCATCTATATGTTCACATTCAGACAGTCTGAAAGCAGCATTATATGATAATATGGTAATTGAGTGCCCTATAGTCATTTGGAACGTATCACTCACTTTTATTCACAAAAACAGAAGGGCACGAGAAGGTTACATGAAAATGCCGCCGATGTTG
This sequence comes from Engystomops pustulosus, assembly GCA_019512145.1. Lineage (NCBI taxonomy): Eukaryota > Metazoa > Chordata > Amphibia > Anura > Leptodactylidae > Engystomops > Engystomops pustulosus. The sequence goes on from CM033644.1 coordinate 101,243,078, forward strand.
TCATCTCATATAAGCAACAATTGTTTCTAAACAATGGATTTCATCCAACTAGAACCTTACCTGTCAGAATATATGACACGTTTATTCATTAACCCTTACGTCGTAGCAATGTAGACATAGATATTATGTCACAGTGCTGTTAAGTTAATGAAGAAGCCCACTTTCATCCATATACGGGTAAATTTGCTGCTCTAACTAGTATGCAAACACACCAACAATCCCTGCTGACATCTTGTGGCTCAGATGCGGTGTAAAAAGCTGTCACAGTGGTTCAACAACTGACCAAAATATGTACAGTCCCCCCAATGTTGTAGCAGAGAAACCATGAACTAACGTTTTGACAAACGTGACCTTATGTCCCATCAGTAAAACAATTGTTACTGTTGTCCAGGAAGAACAATTTTTATGCTAACAAGCCTCACACAGATAAACGGAAAACCAAAAAAAAACTTTTTGAATTCTTTAAGGAAGGGGAGTCAAGAACAAATGGCACAAAAAAAAAAAAGGCGAATAGGCAAAGTGGTTAAACTCATAAAGGCATCAGGGAGATGAGACTTCCATTTCAGCTTTGTGAGAACATCACATCTGAACATGTGTGTCAAGGAAGAAAGAATACAGATATGGAATCAATTTACCATAAAAAAAAAAACAATTTCCGCAAATAAAAACGCAAGATAGCAGTGGAAAGTTAAACTGTACCAAGGCAAGCCATTTTTAGAAAACACAAATGCCAAAGCCATGAAGCCTCATCATTATAGCTGATTTTGATCTAAAAGTATAAAGTAAGCAACAGTCCAGCATGGGAAGCGCAACCGCCACTTAGGCCAAGTGACCAGAACGAGCCACTATCTTCCGGGACTTACCATCTCACTTTTTCCTCTGTCAATCTGCTTCGTGCAGATCCATTTCTTACTTCATGGCTACCAGGTGTTTTTTTCGTGTCTATATCATCATAAAATCTGGCTCCGAAAGATGGAAATGACTGCTTTATAGAAGCTCTACTGCACTACTAACTCAGGGATCTAAGACTACAATAGTTTCAATCCAGAAGCCGTGGGCTAATTGACCGTGCATCATGATTGTACTTCTTGAAAGCACTAATGTTATTACAGAGTCTATTACATCAGAGTATAGAATACAATTACTATGTACCTAGAATTGACAGCACTGATCATCTCAATAAACTAACCGTATTATTTCAGTAGTAACTAGTTGAATGTCAATAGATTAATGACAGTCCGGTCCGCATCTATAGAGGGATAAGGTTTTCCAATAGTCACACTCAAAGAGGGGGGGGTCAAAACATAATATGGTGCAGGTATAATTACAAGAAACTAGCACGAATCGAGATCTCTAGGCAGGTTATAGGTCAGGGGTCTGTGTCAGTCAAGTGATGATTAGTCTGGAGAGAGAAATAAACGAACAAACGGTTGCTGTTTGCCAGTGATGCTGGTGGGATTGAAAAACCATAAAACCTGTATCTAAAACAAAAAAAATTTGGCCCATGCGACAAACGGGGTGATCGACTTGAGTAGAATACGAATTCTGTTAATCTTTGTGAATGTTTGGGGTCCTCAAGGTCCAGGTCATTTTTTGCAGGTCTGTTCCGCTCCACCTTGGGAACCGAGATTACATTTTTTTTCATATTTTTTTTCATTGCATAGAGACTACACTTTTTTGTACTATATTATTAGCAGTCAAAACTAAAAATGTGGAAAATATGCTTTATAATTTTTCCCATTAATAACAGTAAATTTTATTAGGCCTTAACAAAATTACATATCATTGTCAATTCCATCACCCTTTTGCAAGTTCGAGGCAGAGGGTGGTTTACTTGTCTGTTCCTTCACTATTTTGCTGGAGGCAGCCGACTTGTCTGGCAGCCCAGAAACACATCCGTTTCTCAATTACCCACCCCTTAATAGTGCGCTTGGGCTGAAGCTTCCAAGTGACTGTTGCATGTTTAGTGTTGGTTTAGGCCATAAAACTTTTTCCAAATGGGGAAAAATTCTTGTGGTCCTCAGTTTTTACGATTTTGACTGTGGCTCTCCAAATAGTCACCGTCTACTTTATGCTTTTGTTCGTTACGATCGCGGTGATCCAAATTTCTACGGTGTTTTATTGTGTGTTTTTCAATACATTTTCAAAAATTAACAAATGTGGCACAAAAGGAAAAACAGTGGTTTTTTGCCATCTTTTGACACTAACTTTGCATCTTTGGTGTACAACGCTGGGGGGGTGTCATTTTTTTGCGAAATGAGCCACCGCTTTCACATTGCTACCTTTTTGAGGACTGTGGCAACATTGAATCATTTTATTCCATTGTTTTAATGGATGTATATAGGTGTAAAAGGAGGAAGGCCATTTTCCCATCTTGGAGGTCATCTCAAACTTTTTTTTTCTTCACTGATTTCTTAGACTCATGCTAGGGTACATTAACCCTAGATTGTCAGTTCGTTCTACCATATACTGCAATTTGATTATTGCAATATATGGCATTTTTGCATATTATTCGTTATACAATGAGCCCTGGCTCATTCTATCGAATCTGCAAAGCAATGTGGCCTCAGGTCAACAAGAACCCTAGTCCGCCCCCCGCTACCACGTCAACCGATCGTGCCCCCATGACGTTCGGGTGGTGTGTTTTGCGGAGCGACGATCGAACTAATAGATGGCTCCCACGCGCCCTCCCCCGCCGCCTTTTAAATGCCCCCGAGATTGCCGGCGGCAACGAATGGTTAATAGCAGGCATCGACCGCGGTTTTTAGCAGTGGGGTTTGCTGCAATATGTCAACAACCCCCCCCCTTAACCCCACCCTTGTATGAGGCGACTCACGCCCTTGAGCCCCTTTCATAGCATTCGCTGCACCTCCTTGGCGCGTAATCTTAAGGGGTTAAAAGGTAAATTTTATTTGTTTCACACAGGGGAAAGGCTTTTTTGTAGTTTATAGCACTTTTTTTTAATTGGATGTTCAAAAACTAACTCAAAATTAACATTAATGATTTCGTTCGCATTTTTTTTGGTCTTTTGATAGTAATATTTGTAGTCTCGGGCATACGGGGCGACTATGGTGAATGCTTTTTTGATTGTGTTTAACGTTTATGACTTCATGGCATGGGGGACATTTAAACTTAATTTTTTTTTTTATCAGGCCCCATTACAGAGAAAACCCCGCCCTCTGTCACAGATGGGCGTTGATCATAGCTGACCTGGGTCTACTTAACCAAGCATCTCTGGTTAACCCCTTTAGAACCTGCGGTCATATAGAGCCAGAGGCCACCTGACTCCTCCATGGGCATTTTCATGCTCGGTTCTGTTTGCTGTCCCTATGTTACACAGTATGCGCCCGGACGCAGTGCGGCAAGCAACCTTGATACCACACACTGCTTCTATATGCATCTTAAATTTAAGATCGCTTATTTCAGACAACAAAGTAGAATAAAGGGCATGTCTTTCATATTAACTTTACATCGTCTTTGGGAACCGTCCACAGGGAAAAATATCCCTCTGGTGAACAGAATGAAACACACTTTTGATGTTGTAGCAGCTTATTTGTTTTGCCGCATTGTTTGAAAAGCTTTTTTTTTTTTTTTTTATTATACGAAATACATACAATTTCAAAACGTCCCTCTTTCATCACCTCATGCATGATTCTCAAGCTATAAACTCAAGCACACCCTCCTCAACCAAATTTTGTTCCCCCGAAAACCCACTGATCATCTCAAATTACTCAGTAAAGTCTGAGAGCGTTTTTGGTAAATTCTCCTTAATACTATAAACAAATAGGAATCACTGAAATATATTTTGGTTCCCAACAAATACTAACTTTTTATTAAAGACTAATTTAAAATAAAACCCCAATGTTAAAAATATCTGTGTTGGTATTTTAGTGAACACTGTTTGTCCACATTTATTTATATATACCTTGGCAGATCACAAGCCGGGTTTACTGGTGGAGATTATATTTAGAAGTGTTGTTGTACTCCACATAAAGAACCCACAACCACGAGGGTGTTCCGTGCAAGGGGCAAGTCATCTATTCCCCACCTGCCTGAACGACCACATGGGTATGCACCAGGAACACCCATCTTTGCTGCGATATAGGAGATCTATATTAGGCCCTATAGTTGCTACTGAAAGTCATGACCATCGGTTAGGTTCTATAACCACTTCTCTCAACATCTCTAACGCGTTTTCGCCCACCATTTATGGGCTCATCAGAGAAAGTATGAAAGATATCATATTAGCCTATATTGATGATCCGTATATATAGCAAACACCATACCGGGAGAGAAAGAAAAAAAAAAAAAAAAAAAAAAAAAAAGGCCGCATCCAATGTGGGCACCAGCGAATATCTAGCTGCATAAAAAGTCTAAGCCCTTTTGTTGACAGGGTCAGTGATGGGGCTGAATGTTCGCAGGCCACTTTTTGAGTTATGCCAGTGCGGCTTCTTTAAAATGACGATATTCTTTAAATGATTATCTTTAAATAGTCAAAATTTTAGTTTAGTTTTACTTCTAGTAAAATGGGAATAAACTCTACCAAATACATCTAAATATGTACAGCATTGTTCCATCATGCACTACTTCTGAATTCTGCTAACTGTAGCCAATTTTCTTTCCTTACTTCATCTGAAATGCTGAGGGGCAGCATGTTCAATTGCTTGGGAGACACTTAACTAATCCCTCTAGGGTTCCACGCACCTTCCATACACTTGGGGGAGATTTATCATAAGTGTCTAAGAGCAGAACATGTTCTAGTTGGCCATGGGGCGAACCAATCAGAGTCTGCTTTCATTTTCCCACAGCTGTTTATAAAATTAAAGCTGAGCTCTAATTGGTTTCCATGGGTAACTAGAACATTTTTTTTTAAGACTTATTACAACCTAAAAACTTGTAAAAAGGAACCTACCCACCACGATTGGTAGGTGATGTTCAGGTACGTGAGGATAGCTCGTTTTTAGAGCTATCCTCACGTCCCCCCGCTAACTTTTGGAGACCCTTTATGTTAATTATATGTAATGTAGTTTGCGCTACTGGGGCTTGAGTACCTGGCAGCGAGCTACAGCGACATCGGCTACTCTCTCCACCCCCAGTAGCCTCATTACTCCTCCTACCCTGCTGTGTTTCGGTGCGTAGCCTCGAGCTGCCGGCTCGGGCCTTGTACGTGTCATGGAGTGTTCAGCACGCAGGCCCTCGTCTAGCAGTGCCCAGCTCCGAGGCCGGAGCGACAGGCTGCTCGCATGCGCATTAGCCGGCTTGTCGACAGGGTGCGGCAGCTACGAGGAGCTGTGGCGCCGCACACAAGGGCAGGGTAGGCAGAGTGTGTGCTACTGGACGTTGTTGGGGGCTGGAGTAGCCGTGCCGTGTAGCCTCGTGCCCGGCTAGCTCCACGCGCTCCATACCACATAACTAAATTGAACCAATTAGTTCATAAGTTTCCCAAAGGTGGTATCGGGGACTTAGGATTAGCTCAAAGAGCTATCTCGTCATGTCCCTTACATGCCTTACCACACGATCTACCTTTATAGGTGAATCGTGGTGGTAGGTCCCTTTCACTTATAAATTTTCCCCCTTTGTGTCTCACGCACTAAGGTGTCGAAGCTTTCTGCCACGGGTGCGCACGGACAAAAAATAAAAAGTAAGACTCATGTCTTATACCTGTCCCTTCATTGTGGGCAGTCAGTCAGCTATGGAGCTGTGCTAGGTCTACAGTTGCCGTCAAAAAACTGTATATACAAATCAAAATTCTCTGTTTAAAGGAAACTGTCACAGAATTGCTGACAAACTGCACATTCAAGATCAGGTTAAGTGTGGGTTGCATCTTCAGAATCTACTTTGAAGCGACATGTAAAGTTGGTTGCGAGTGAAATCAAGGAGGCAAAGATTTTTAGACCTGAGTCAAGTCTCTCGCAGGCGTCTTCCTCAGAAAGCCCCCTTCACTCTGTATTGCTGGTCCTTGCACAGAGACATCGCTGAGCATATTCTTCTGAAGTCCGATGCATGATTCTATTACTAGGGTAGGTATTCAAAGATGCCATCATGTTTAAACTCTCCTCCTTTCTTGACTTTATAAAAATCGAATTTAGCATCATTTCTGGATATGTTACCACTGGTCATGAAGAAGCAAAAAAACCGGGAACCCTAATAAAATTTAAAAAAAACTAGATGGTGTGACACTCCTTGCTTAATTCTGTGGAGTGGCTTATTAGGCCAAATTGCTGACAGTTTCGCCCTTAATAAATGACACCAAGGTGGCAGAGATCATGCATGTGAAGGTGACAGCTTCTACCACAGGGGTACAACATGTAAATATGACTATAGTTTTTAGCATCTGAAGGGTAAAGCAAGCGACGCTGCCGATCCAACTTTTGGTGCAACTCTATACCAAAGAAATAGTTAAAGGAGGGTCTAACACCAATTGCAAATATGTATTGGACTGAAGAGTGACAAAATCAGTCGACACCTGGGGGGGAAGGGGTGGGGGGGGGGGGGAGGGGGGGGGGCGAGGGGGGCGTACAAAGGGCACGAAGGGAAGAAAGTATAACGCGTTTGTGGTCCCCAGCTTAATGGATTGTTAGCTTTTTGAGAATACTAGTTTCTCTAGGTCAGACATGTTGTTATGTCATGAAAACAAAACTCACTGCATTTATGCCCACCGAGGGGGGGAGCGGAAACCACTGACTGTGATCATCAGAGGTTATTAAAACAACAGAAGATAGTCTACAAGAAAGATCTACCTAGAAACAGAATGGTAATAGACCGATAACTCAATAGCCATGGGACTAGAGATAGCTCTGGTCTTTTGTAAGTCCCTAAGTCAGAAGGGGGGGAGTCATGAAGGCTGGCATAGATATAGGCCAGACTTTTCAAGGTGTTAAATCTCTGGCATCACTTCATACTCTCATTCTTTCCGTTTGTCACAGTTTTGAAATGCCCATAACCATAGTCTGCAAATCTCGTAGTGTGAACCTCTCTGGAGAAAAATATGCCCACTGCCAGAGATTTTCCTTTATATTGTTATATGAAGATTGGTGCAAGTTATGTGACGGTGATGAAAGACTTCTGTTCTGATTCCCACACATATGAGTCTGTGTGGGACCCGGTTTCATTGATGTAATAGAGTATTACACATGCGAATACAGGAGAAAAGAAAATGTCCCTTACGCTTAGCCTCAGGGGACCACACGGTGCTTTGATTGTGACAGGGGGTGGTACGTACGTCAGTCAATTGTAGTGAATCCATTTTTGTGGCTGTACGTACAACCAGGCTACTCCGCCTCCTGTTGGTCAACTTATAATGAGGAAGGCTTGTGACCCATAATCAAATAAGCAAAGTTAGCAGACATCAACTCACGTTTGGTCTATAGCCCACTGGAAAAATTCAGACCACCTCGAGGTGGTTGTTTTTCCAGCGTGTCTTGTCTGAGCAGTATTGGTTGGTAACATACAGCATGTCATGGATATGAGTGTTGTGTCTTGTATTTGGGGTGGAAGCTGTCAATTCTCAGGTAGGCAGTGCATTGCTTCGTTCATTTGTGTTATTTGTCCAAACGGTTATTTATTATCGAATAGCTTTCATCGAGATTGATGATGGGGTGGAGGTTGTTGTGGCACTCTATGGAATTGAAGAGGGGCCTCCACCACCTACCACTCCAGTGATCGAAGTGTCTCATGGAACGGAAGTAGATCATGGATTGGTGTGGTGTATCAGTATAGGTATGACACTTCCGTGCAGCACAAAAAGCATTTGCACACGTGGTGCACACCAGAACCAACTGAGGTTCCCAAGCGCATGCAGTGCAGGTCTCTCCAAATGCTAGTAGTGTGTGGCAGAAACAAATGTAAAGTTCTGTTAAGAGTTCTGTTTGTGTTCCAACACTGCCGCTATGCATCTTTGTAGGGACTGTTGTATATGTATCCACATTGTTGGCCATTAGTGTACATGTAGGTAGTGGGCCTATAGCTGCATTTTATTTAAAGTCAGTAGTAGTCCTGAATGTAGCTGGAAGTATTTCTGACCCTGGTTTTAGGAGAGGTTTTACCATACCCGCTCGAGAGGTTCTCCCATCAAGTGCCCATTCCAGGAAATAGGCATTGTTGGATTGCCATCTTTGTGATCTGGGGGAGACATAGGGAATAGCCGGCACTAGAATTCCTGGGTGAGTCGTTTTACTTTACTATGTCATTGGAAACTTCTTGGTCATGAGTTTGTTTCTTCGCAAGTGCTCTGTGCGGTCACCATTTATATAAGGGATAAGGTTTTGGCAGTTTCGTTTGCAAAACCACGGTACCGGAGTCTTCTACTCCTCATTCTCAGGGATATGTGCATACGTGAGGAGGGTTTGAGAGGAAGATAACAGTGTCCCCGACCCAACTTGAAGTGTCCAGGACCGTGTAAAAATAACAATTATTTACAAATCGGACATCACACGTATTTTCACATTACCACATACTTTTATGAAAGACTAAGGCGAAAAACCTACTCAGTTTTCTACACGCTATTCACGAATCATCAAAAACACCTGCATGGGGTCCATACAATTAATGCGCCATCAAGCGTAGGAAAAAAAAAAAAAAAAAAAACCTGACCGTTCTTAACAAAGACCTGTGCATGTAGCCCAGGAGAGCAGAGTCTGTAGATCTAGTTCTACTATGAGACACAAAATAATGCACTCAGGTGGCTTTAAGTTTCAGGACAATACATGAAATTATTCAGGTGTTTGCCAACACTGGGTCTTGCCACAAGAAAGTCCAAAAGTGCTTCCAGGCCTAGGTGTCAATGCCCCCATTAAGTGTCCTGCCATAAAGAGGCACCCACCATTACTTTATTTGCATGTGAGCCATGCACAGAAACTTGGACTTCTGCGGAGTGAACTGTTTCATCTTTGGTATATCTGCTTGGGATCCTACGATGGTCCATTTGGCTTTGCGAGATGAGCACTTTTCTTTTTACGCTGGCTATTCTATTCACTTTACACTGCCAATATTGAACAGGATTAGGAGTCCGTCTCCACATTAAACACCAATTGATTGAGATCGTAATCGATTTTCAGAGCTACATAATATGTGGTTGTATCCGCATAAAATGCCTATTGAGTGCCAAAAATAAAGGAAATTATAATGTTTATAATTCTGTTTGTACAAATCGCAAACACATGCCTGTAATACAATTACCACCGGGTGTTATTAGAGATTGACAGACGTGAGAGGGAAAGCTTCCTCTGTTTGTTTTCTGTGTTTTCAGCTTGCCGTGGCACATCATTATCTAACAGAAGGTTCTGAATTTGACACTCTCTTTCTTTAGATATATCCTTTTCTTTTCTTCCTTTTTTTCTAGTATCATACCGCTATTGAAATTTCTGTTGGTCAGAACTGCATCGTAGGCACTGGGCACTCTGGATTGTCTTGGACAGGCACAATCAACCTTGTATTTGCGCTCAAACAATAAAACAGTTAATTAATAATGAAAACATGCATTGTCCAACTTCTCAAAAATATTTGAGTAACAAAAGCTAAAACAAAAACCAGACTTACCAATTTGCATAATCAAATCAAATGCAATTGTAACTTCATGCCCCCTTTGGATGTTTGAAATTGAAAATATATTAAATGAATGTGTTCCTTCGTTCAACATATGGCGCACCTAAATATGAAAATGGGAGACTTAAATGAAAGTCCAATAAGAATTGCATGTACTAAAAATAGAATGATGGCCTGAATACAGTTCTGTGATCTAGCAACAATACTTATACTAAGGAGCGATATTTTTAATTTCCATGCAATAAAGTTACTTACCCTAGCATTGGGTATACGATCTTCTAAAATCTAGGCTTCTTTCCAATGTCCTTGCATCACACACATTTCTACCCATGAATTTTTTGATAAATAAACAAATGGATATGGTCTATGAAGAGAAAAACAACAATATTGTTTATAACTGTACAGTAAATAAGCACATTCCAAGCAACTACTCAACAATGCAGTTGATACTATTCTGGGATACAAAAATATCTATTTGAAAAGTTTAGGGGTTATTATAGACATTTTATTATTGTATTAAAGGACTCAAAATGCTCCTTATTTAAGAACGCACCCCAGATTTAGGCTTTCCAAAAAAGAAAAATATATTTTAAACCAATTAAATATCCCTGTTGTCGCACTATAAGCACAGCACACACAGCTATGGCTCATCCATCCATTACACACAACAGATCAGCTATACCACAGAACAACGAAATTGAAACACTCACACCTGCTGCATACACTGTGCACTACTATGCACATGGGCTCTACAACATTCACACACTGACCGGGCGCTACTATTCACATAAACACCTGCATCTCTACTATACACATAATGAACACACTGGGAAGTACTACACACTGAATACACAAGGTCTCGCTATACCAAATAAGGACACAGTTAATCACTCTACACATAATACATACACAGCTCTATATACACATACATAACCCGTCCTCTTCCCCCCCTTTCTTACCCTGGTCCCAGTGCACGCACTGTCCCATTCTCAACATCAGACCTGTGTTGATGTAAGAAGCATGTATCAGTCACATGCTTCTGACATCACGCAGGTCCTGTACCTGTAGGCTGAGGGGAGAAGAGTACCGAGGGTCTCCCTCTCAGGCGATCGGATGAAGAGCTATATCAGGGGCATCATCCAGTCTCCCTCTCCAGAGTTCAGAGGGTTCAATGCGCGTGCTGTCCTCCGACCTTCGGTCTATAAGATCAGACACTTTTTAGCAAGATTTTCTTGCTAAAAGTGCGTCTTATAGTCCAAAATATCGGGACAATCAGCTTTCTATAAAAAGGTTTGGCATTGTTTTATCTCAGCAGATAAATCACCTATAGATCAGATTTTGCATAAGTTTAAATCTTTTTGAAGAAATTTACCAATATCACCATCCATTACGAAAGAAACTGCAACATATTTAACATATTATGGACTACAAAGATGCACTTTCTTTAGCAAGAAAAAGGACTTTAAAAGGGCCCGTTTCTATGGTCCCATTCACCAGGTTTGAGAGCACTCAATCAGCCTTCAGAAACCACCCCCTTGGCTACATGCTCGCTGCTGTTGTTTCATAGATGATTCTCATCCATACTTATAAAGAAGTCTCAATTTTCAATGTGGTCTGGACACGGCGATTAAATGATCCGAGTACCCGTCTGCAATGTTTTTTTTTAGTTGGGACCTATTCTGTCCTGTTTTTGTGGAGAACAAAGATAGGGAAGCTTCTCGACTATGGAGGGGGAAGGTTACTAGTTTGATCAGACTGAGGCGCGCTTCAAGCGAATCTTTGTGTCACGTTTTTCTATGCCTTTTTTGTGACGCATTCCAAAGCTCAGCCTAGTCTGAAGCCTATGTAACGTGGCAACCAAGCCATCTAAAACTCAACACAACATGTGAACTCGCCTTAGGAGGGGGTATTAATTTGGGATGAGAGAGCGGACATTAGGTATGGTCATTGCAAGGTGTTCCTGAGATATATGAGCAGGGGGAAGAATCATGAAGGGTATCACACAATAGTATAACACCACCAGGGAATTTCAATTTTTGTCAAATATATCCCCCCCCCCCCCAAGCAAAACTGAGGTGTGTCAAGTCCAAAATACAATAATTTAAAATTGATGGCATGTACACTACCTACCAAACTGTAGTAGCAGGGAAGGACCGCCACATTGAAGTAAGGATTACAATAGAATACCAAGGTCCCTTCTTCTGAGGATCATTAGGGGCAATGCCAATATCCCACAGATCCCTCAACTGATCCCCAGGGAGGTGAGAGAAGCTTTTACTATTAGTTTTGTATTTTTAAATGTAAATGTTTCTTTAGTTTAAGCCCAATACTAGAAGAAAAAATATTTTTGTAATATGGTTCATATGACCATTGTAGCGTGTCAAGAAAAGACCTACCTTTTAAGAAGTACCCATTGGCTTCAAACTGCTCCGGAGCATGAATTTTCCCCTATCATCATTATTAATGTTTCAGGTTGCATGCTCTTTTGCAGCTTTAAATATTTTTTGTTCTTCTGCATAAAACTCTGTTGGCAAACAAAAGGTTATTATGTATTACAACCATTTACACCTCTTGTTTTCCAAAAAAAAAAAAAAAAAAAAAAGGGCCTTGGTTTGCAAGACCTATGGACAGTTTTATAGAGCCCGAGACCCAGATACACCACTGCTGGGGAACGGGACTCCTAATGGAGATCTATGATGTAAGGAGTTTTCGTCTTTTTCATGTAACTGATTGCATGTTCGGCTGCACTGATTTTTACTTAAATTTGAACTAACTATTTGCTTTCAGATCACCAAATGCTAAAAATGAACAGACTCATTTACATTAATGATTGTTTTAATACACATTTGCTTATTAATAACAAACAAATGAGGGGAAGTTTATAAACTTATGTTCCACAGGTCCGTATCCATCTTGCATTACAAATTATTTTACTTATATAAAAGCTTTACAAAATCAGTAATTTTCAATAGTGAAAGCTGCTGCAGTGAATATTGATACGTCAGTTTAGGTTTTGGCATAGACTAAACGCTGCACAGCCGGCTGACAGATTCATCGTTCACCTGATGCATCTGTGGCATGGGAGGACTGTGATATTATCATACAGCTTTTGTAAAAAAAAAAAAAACCCTGCACTGTTAACATACCTTTTTCACATAAAATACCCAAATAGAAGCTAAAAAAAGATTGTGAAGCATACATTATACTCACTTCAAATTGGTGGTTTAAATACAGATTGTTAGGAGGGCTCAAGCAGGACTTTCCAGACTGCTCATTTTTGTCATCATCACACACCAAGTGCTCAGCGTTATTCTTTGAGCCTCCCTTTGAACACCTTCACTGTATTGATTGTTGTTTGCCTCTATAGTGGTCCATCCAGGCTTTGTTTTACTCTCCCCCCATAATGGATTGTCAGATGGATCAATTTCTGGAGGCGAACCTAAGATGAATATAAAAATTAAACAGATATTAGAAGTTATCAACTAAACTCATAGGGGAACATTTATCAAGGCATGTACACAGTTTTCTGGCAATATAAGCCTTGAATTATTACAAGTCCCTTCACCTTTACCCACCTTCCTCTCGAAGCATGCATGAGGAAACCGTGATGTGAGGCTAGAGAAGGTCAGCGTGGGGAATTCCTGCCTGTGCACTAGTAAAAGCCTTTGCCCTAAATGCCAGACCACCTCCATCATAATCTGGTACTGTGTGATCATCTAGAAGCTGGCTCACCTGTTCTGTAGCTTGCTGTGCAGTCTGTTGTCGTCACAATACACCATGCACACAAAGTAGCCCACCTCACCGTGAACATCAATGGGGACCATAAATTAGATGCTGTTGTAGGGCAAGAGCCATGGACCCCAATTACAGTTGTGGGCATAGGCCCTAGCCTCATTCCCACGGACATGTGCTTGCCCAGACCATAGCACGTACTGGAGGGAGAAGTTGGTTGGGTTACCCTCCGTGTGTGTGATCAGCTGTGTGCTCACCACACCGTGACAGGACCTAGCGTTCTATGGGCCATGCTTAGGTTGCAAATTAGCACGCAGATCAGCGGCCACAGTAGGCAATTGTAAAGAACCCTTAGGTTGAGACCGTGCCATAAGTTTTGGCATTCCCAAATGCATTATGAGATATATATAGAGTTTGTATAAAATGAGCCTTATTGGCTCATTAAATTGCATTTTAAGAAATCAGAATCATTTTTAATTAGTACGCCACACATTTTCCGTTTACCAACAATGAGAATTTAATTTGAGAGTATTTGCATCCCAATTGGAAAGAAGGATTTTAGGAATTCTGGAAAATAGACAACCCCTTTTATCAAGAGCGCAAGGTAATAGACACTTATCTCAGGTCTTTTTAGTTTACATTGTGGCAATTTTCTCCCTTAGATCCATCATCATTAAAAGGTCTGGGTGGTATCCAGGTGTGACATTTACATTTGGAGGTGGTTGCTCTACATCCACAACATATAGAGCCCTCAAAGGAAGTGGGTGTTGCATCTGGGATGGGATCATCACCCACTTGATGTCATTGGGAAGTGACACGATCTGCTCCAACAACATTGAATAAAAGCGATCAAACGGTCCTCAACATGGTAGTATGAAAACTCATTAAGTCATGCAAAAAACACCACTTAAAGGACACCTGTCATCAGTCTCTATCGGCTATTTTCTTCTGTCACTACTACCTTTTGGAGCATCTCACAGGATCCCACCACCAGCCTTTATCTAGTCATTTCATACCATCAGTTTAAACATCTTTCTTTATTATGTAAATGAGGCACGTCACATGGTCAGAGGAAGTGATTCACCCCTGTTGTTCCCCCTCCCCTCTCCTCCCCCTGCTCTGTCCGTGTGGTTAATGTATAGTAAAGCATGGCTATGTTGTGCTGCATCTGCTGACTGCTGCATCCTCCTAAATACACGACATCACTACACAAGTACCTGACATGTTCTGCTATAACATGGCTGCATCCTGGACGTGTTATCTCTCCTATACACACACAGCTGCAAGGGGCGTGGCCACCAGCAAGCACATGGAGCACTGTCAGTCAAGCACTGGGGTGTGGTGCTGTGCCTCCACTCATGAATAGCTGGACAGCTTGATATTGCTAAGACTCATTGGACATTTCACAGTCATTTGCTACAGCTTTTAGACCTCATTGCTCAAGTTTACATCATAGGGACAATGAAGGGATAGAGGCATGCTTCTAATGGCGTTTATGAAATTATTGAGTTTAGGGGGGTTATTTTGCATGAGCGGGTTCTCTTAAAGCAGCTCCATACACCAAAGTATAAAAAGTTTATGGTGCCGGGATATGGGCAAAATTTTGTGTAAAAAACGTTAAATGTTTTTGAAATCTATAAAAATATAATAAAACCTATTACGGGTATATTCGGTCCATTCCGGCCAAGATTATACAGTAGAAAAAATTACCATTGAAAAGAGAAAGTATAATTTCTTTGGGCAGAAAAGGAAGCCCTCCTGCATCAAACAGAAAAATAAAAAAATAGTTATGGATTTCAAAGACTGGGAGTTAAAAGTTTCCTTTTTCCTGCCTCATTTCTGGCAGATGGAGGGCAGTGCAGTCATGATGAATGTTCATGCAACAATACTAACACGCTCCCATAACAGTGGTTGGAGGGGATCGAGATACATTTACACAACGTTCCAACTACCGATTTTGTGAGATGAGGGGTTGTGCAGAAAGTAATGACTGCTTGGCAACTCCATCCACGAGCACGACACGTCAAAGGAAGTCCTAGAGTCTAGCTGCCTGGGCCCATGACCCACAGCTCAAACTGCAAACGTCAAACTTAATCATGGCAAGTACATATCGGTGATCCTATTGGTAGCACGTTTTATTTATTTGGTGTTGTTAATTTGTCAATTATTTTTGAGCCCTTGAATAAGGAGGATTTGTATTTTTAATTCCAAAAGAGCCCCCGCAATATATTTTTGTTGGCAATCCCTTGTATAACCTGAAACCAACCGTCAATTTCATCGCAGTTTGTATTAGACTAACTTTAAGGGATTCTGCGCACAAATAGTGAAGATTGTGCTGTCCAGTCAAGTAGAGAAAGAGCTCCAATTTTCATTACAAATGTTTACGAGCATATAGGAACATGTAGACCTTCACGCAGACATTTTCTGTTTCTTGATCCTTCCCTAAAGGCCTGTGGAGGTAGAAAATAGACTGTCAATAATACACGTAAAAAAGATTAATTACATTAGTGTAGGAACCCACACCTATTTTCTTTTAGTTCAAGTTTTATCACTCGCCAAAATAAGAGGACCTGCTCTTCTTCAAGTCTTCCTATTGCCCTTGTTTTTTTTTTTTTTTAAAAAAAAGGCTTTAAAATTATGCCAATGATCCTGAGGGACTCAGGAAGCATTAACACCCATGGAGCTCGAAACCCACTGGTCTCATTTGCATAATTTTTTAAAAGCCTTACTCTTCGTAAAAACCGCAGGCATAATCAGCTAAGCTAAGAAGATAAGATCCTGTTGGCAGAGACACCCACCATAGTATAGTTAGTGTGCTTACAATCTTGATACTCGTGGTGAGATATCCTTTAATGTTTGGCCTTCCAAAAATGACTTAGCCCTGCAATTACAGGATGATAATAAAAAAAAAAAAATTACATAGCATGATAAACTTGAAATGTAAATCTTGCCTTTTAAGCTTTGCATTTGGTTCCTTTTCTCCACTTTTTTTCCTTTTCTTCTCATTCAACTTTGGTGTTACTCTGGTGGCAGTAAGAGTAATGGTTTTGTTAGGTGGTGTGCTTGGCAAGTCAGTGTATGCTCCCTATGAACTCTTCAACAGCACTCTCTTTGCACTGGTAATCACCATCTTTAAAATTCAGACAAAGACAAACATGTAACCCTTTCGCACATTCATACAACTATATATATTTATTACACTATATACATCTCAAGATGTAGTAAGTAACAGATAGTATTGTGCATCATGTATGTAGGTTGTGATCAAATTCCAAACAGTTTTATCCAGGCTAATCTGCTTTTAAAATCAATATCAAACTGTAAGCATGTCTTAAAGTATTATAGTTGTTTTTTAATAAAGGTAAGAATCAAATGAATAAAAGCCACAAAATTATAACAACAAGCTTCTCTGACATGCTGGTTGACACTAGTTACAAATTCTCAGAAGACATGGTCGTGCTGTGTATGATGGGGGCATCTTGCAAAGCAGTCTAAATCCATAGTCATGCAGGCAATTGTGCTCTTTTGTTGTGGACAAGCGAAAATTCTGAAGAAATTATGGGGGCCAGTGCAGATAGGACATAAAAAAAATAAATAAATAAAGTAGTTACCTGCTCAGTAATCACTCTTCCATAGAGTAGCTGGAGCAGGTCAGTACAAAGCTTTCCTTATACCCTGCCAATTAAGCAAACAATTGTTTGCACTTAACTTACATACATAAATATGGGAACGGCCTTAGGCTATGGCCACACGTTTGGGTTTCTCTGTCGGCCTGCAGGGGTTAGAGCAGTGACCCTGTCATACAGTTCCGATCCAGCCCTTTGAGCCCAAGATGCCATTTCAATGCTATGACCATGAGATCTACATACGGTGAGGGAGGTTCTCCTCTCTCTGCTATTATTGAATCCATAACATTTAAAAATTAAAACCAATATAAAACCTATAAAACTAGAATAATTAGAGATGACATTTAGGGCCAAAGTGAAAGACTAAAACAGAGCGTTTCGTGTCACTTTTACACGCCATTGTTCGCATTTTATTTCCACTTCCCAGCAACGGTATGAATCAAACAACCATTCATACTGTTTGGAAGTTCTGTAAAAAGCTAAGAACTTCCTACTTCTGTTTTGATTGCTTTAACTGGTGCTACAATTATATAAAAAGGGCCATGTGTTGGGGGGTTTCTATTAACAGAACTTCCAAACCCTATAGAATTCAAAGTTGTCCATAATAGAATTGATGGTAACCATTTCATGAAAATTGGAAAAAATGCTGTCCGAGATTTTAATCTTTTTCAGTCATCATATTACAACACAAGGACACCTATAAAATTATCTAATACCAAAGCTGAGTGTGCTAACATGTTAGTTATATCTTTTGTGTGTGGAGGCTATCAATCTTGAAACTAACCGACTTTAGAATTTTTTGCAAAAAAAAAAAAAAAATTGGAAATAAATAAATTATTCAAGCCGCAACCCCTCCCGCCATAAATAAGTTAATATATCACCTAAAATATTATCACTAACTAGATGTACACATGTCACGAAAACAAAAAAAAAATTCAAATCCACTTGGGGTTAAATAAAGCCTTCAAAGTGTACTACCTATACAAGTTACCACATGTCAAGTTTGAAAATAGGCCTGTCATCAAAGTGCCAATGGGGCTTGGTCAAGTGGTTCACCTACCACGACCTGTCATTCTAAAAGAGGGATGAGGAGCTACATAGAGTATCAGATACTGTCTTGTGAAGAGTGCATTTTAGGGTATTCCAGAATTGAACGTCTGACACAAAAACCCTTGATATATATAACTAAATAATACAACAAACGACTCAATTGTCATTATCACAAAAGGTAGCTTAAATAATTTGATTTGAACGATTTACAAATTTATGCCCTCAAAAGCTAGGGTGCGAGTTAATCACTAAGCATGGCCGTGCACTGGCAAACTACAAGTTCCATGATCCTTTAGTTCTCAGTACTCCTCCTCCCTCTTATCCTTTGCGCCCAGTTGATGAATCTTACAAGGTTTTCTTCTTGCTCTGTTTACCATATACATGAATGTGTAACTGTCCATCACCAACAACCCACTGGCCATGCTGGATGCACCGCAAACCAACCAACTACAGGCTAAACATGTGGTGATCTAACATGACGCTGCCCAGCAGGTACAGGACTGTGATGTGAACATGTGAGCCAGCATCCCATCTTCTGTCCTGCAATGGACGTCGCGTGGAGGAAATTAAGGCGGACTGATTAAAGGCCGTGGTAGCATTTTAATTCTTCATTACAATTCCATGTCACCATCAGGTTTCTGCTAAGGGAGCAAATTTTAAATAACTCAATTAACCATATAGCTTTCATTTGTGCTCACTGTATAAAATTTATTCTGATTCCTGGAATACCCCTTTAGTGTTGACCAGATATCCGACAGAAGCCAAACCGACAAAGGAGGCACATGATGTCATTTACATGTAAAAGGGTTCACATATTAAACAAAAAAAGAATATTGTGATTATTTCCCATTCCCTTGGCAATCACATTCATGTTACATCCGAACGTTTTCCTGTTCAAACATGTTTTTTGTAAAACATTATTAAGTATTTTCTAAAGCATATTTTCTAGGCCATATGCTAACAAAGAATCTCCTAATCAATGCATAAAGTGTTCATGTCATTGGTTTACATCAACAAGGTACCAAAAACAAGGCCCAATCTTAAGAAATAAAAATTGTGCACTGTGGCAACAATATATCATAAAAAAAGAACACAACTTTAAGCAAGACTTTGAGATTATGTAATGAATAAAAACAAAACTATTGAAATAAGCTTTCCCTATCATTACTATGGAACCAAAAGTTTTACATTTCTATGACAGTTCTAGTCAGTTAAAGACAAACAAATGTGCAGTTGCACAAACTGTAGCTGCAACTTCAAAATCACATCCATCAAATTTCATCGTGCAAATAATTGTGTGTTACTGTAATTTTATATAAACAAATGTAGTGCAATGTTTCATAATGATTTGTCCTCTATTTAAGATAGGATGACTCAAATGAGAAAAATATACATGCACTACGATGCTCCAAGATATTAGATTAAACAGGAACCCTGGGACATTAAGAAAAAAGACGCATTGAAGAAAACTACTAAAAATAAAGGGACTGGGTGTGTCCATTTGAAATGGTTACCTACCAGATAAAAGGCTTCCGTGTTGCCCTCTACCATTGTAGGGGTCAGGTTTGAAGTATCGTCTGCAATTAGAGTCAAAAGTTATGCCAAAAGGTATGTGGCACTCCACACAAACCATGATAGTTGCACTAACACGCTTTGGGCCTATGAACAGGACCAACTGGATCCTGTTATCCATATGAAAAAGCAAGTACACGTCCTCTTCTTAAAAAGAAACCTATCATGAGGATTCTACTATCCGAAGTCATCTCGATGGTAGTCCTCTGCCTGCCCTCTGCCCTCATCTGCAACTTATCATTCTGGAACCCAATCGTTTAAAAACACTTATTTTAGTACATTAATTATTGCGAGGCTGACCTGGGGTGTTACTATGTCACGGGCAGGGAAGCTAGGCAAGTAACAGCACAGTAGCGCCTCTGCATAATTTTCAATATTCCAAAAATGTTTTTAACAGTTTACGTTAGGTTTCTCATGAGTTATTAAATTCCAGATATGAGGCAGAGCAGGCGAGGAATCTTGACCATCAGATGATCCCTATGATCCCCATGGTAGGTTTCGCTTCAAGGCCTCTTGGCCCACAATCGAGTGCACTATAAACTTAAAACTTCATGCGCGAAGGTAATCTCCTGGCCAAACCTCTGATCATGGAATGACTCAGACATGTCAGGCTCATTCCAGTGATGGAGGTTAGGTTGAAAAATAAGCTCATGTGCTTGAGAGGGATCTCCCACTCGACTCACTCTCTCATGGGCAATGGTCTAATGGCTTTCAACTGTTTGTACCAGACTATGAATGATCTATATCCATTTTATGGTCAAACCAATCTTCCCATAGCTCTACTCCTTTAACAAAGCATGTGTCATGAAATGACTACAAAAAAAAAACAAAACAAACTAATTTGCCATATAAAAACCAAAGTCCTCACACACATCCTACTGTCACTGACTACGTTATTTGTGCTAAACAACAATACAATACTAATTTAATACACTCAACCTGGTGCAACATTGAGTGTAAACGCTTGGAAATCGATAACTATATACCATGGTGTCGTAACCTATTGCATGGTGGCCCAAGGCGCAACTCCGAGCTCTGTTCTGTGTGGCACCCGGTGCCATTGCCAAGCACACCTACAGGACTCAAAGAACTTTCCTTCATTCCAAAAACATTAGAAAGATGCTGCTTTCCACTGATATACTTACAGGGATACGTACTTGTGCTACTTGGGACTGTAAGGAAGAGGGGAATGTTTAGACAGGGCTTGATTATCGTATGGAACCTCCTGCGAGCCCAATGATTCCTACTGTGTACACATGAGACACGGAAAGAAGCGACATGATCAGATTTGTTCCACTCTTATTTTCTACTAGTTGGTGTCCAGGAGGTCAGTGTGATATGAACTTGTTGAAGAACAGGACAATAAGTTACTGCTATCTTATTTTTGGTTGGCAACCTTGCAATAAATGAGGGGTTTGGGTGTGCAGTTTGGGCATCGGTCCCTAAAAGTTCGCCATCCCTGGAATATAAAATTGTTCCTAGTAAATTCTGAGGGTTAAATAATAACTCTATAAACCCAGACAATTTACAGGTTATAAATTGCTTTCTCATGGGAAAACTGCAATATGTTTTAGAAGTATATTACACTTTTTGCAATTCTACTTTACCTCCAGACAAATGGTTTCTCGCTTTCCTTTGTTGAAGCAATATTGCTCTCTCTCTGTCTAGAGCTTCTGAAAGCAGAAAAAAGCGAAAATATTTGTTCAACAGCATTAAGGAGCTTCTAACCAACGCTGGTGCCTGCTCAAAACCAAACTTTCGTCTACAAACCTGGGCCGGGGCACCCGCATTTTTTTTTTTCTTGTAGATGATACAGTTACACCTATTCAGTTCAGGGTTAAAGGGCACCTACCACCACAAGTTCCTAGTAAGGTAGATCGGGTGGTAAGGTGTGATCAATGGACGTAGATAGTCCCTTTAGGCTACTTCTCGCGTCCCCGCACTTTATTACCCCTAATATTAAATTTTGTTTATGCGTCTACTGGTCGTGGAGTATCCCATCTGAGGTTACCACGAGGCGGCTACTCCAGCCCCGGTAGCACTTTACCCCTCCTACTCAACCATCTCTTCGGCGCGCAGCTGCTCGTTATGCTGCGCGCCTCGTCCGACGATCCTGGCCGTCTGCTGCAGGCGCAGAACAGCAGGCCGGCGCCTGCGAGGTCACTGCTCCGAAGGCCCGCTGGCGACAGCTCGCGCCGCTTTGTCTGCTCATGCGTGGCGACGGCAATGATCGCCGGACGAGGGCGCTCATGCCTAGATCTCTGCCGCCGAAGATGGTGAGTAGGAGGGTAAAGTGGCCACCGTGGCGTGATAGCCGCCTCGTGTAACCTCCACGTCCGCCTCCGTGTCCGCCCATAGCCCCACGCCCAGTAGACCGCATAACAAAAGTTACATATAGGGTATAAAGTTACAAAAAAGTGCGGGGATTGCGAGGATTAGCCCTAAAGGCTATCCTCTGCGTCCCATTTGATCCACCTACCACCCATCTACCTTTATAGGTAATTTGTGGTGGAAGGTTTCTTTTAAGTACAAGTGTTAATATTCTTATAAGTAAAAAGAATAACACAAATACTAATAAGTGAAACTTACCGGGGCTGCAACGCTCTACACCTAGTATATGTCTGGAATATTTTGTCTGCGTAACCCATACATCTATTGCTGCCAACACTGGAGAAACAAAAAAACAATATAAAACATTAAAGAACATAAAAATCGCCAATTAAACATCCTCCGTTTTTTTTCCGCCCCTCAGTAAAAAGAGATTTAGTTACCCTTTCCCCTCCAGGATCTTATCTCATACTCCTCATAAGTTGCACCTCTATGGCTTAGGACTAAGAAATGTCCTTTTTCATATAACCGCTTTAAATATATTCATTACATGAAAAACCTCAAAACCAAGAAGAAAAGTTATATTTTAGCACACCATCCTCAAATTTCATGAGCTGCAGACGGTTCCATTATTTGTGCTGGCTAATACAAATAGCGGCAATATTACATACACATCTAAAAGTGACCTTTCTACCCCATCATTAAATTGGTTTATGGATATCGTTTTTTTAAAGCACAGCTGGAGCAGAGCCCGCCTGTCATGTGAAGTTTTGGGAGCATGACAGAGAACTTTAAACTCGTATTTTGACATAGATTTTCATCCCTCCGTGTGAACACAGCCCATAATTTTGTACAGTCCCCTAAGGAAGCCAACAGACAACCCATGTATAATATATAATGACACACACATTTTTTTTCATTTGCTGGATATAGACAACAAACGTTATGCATTCCAACCCCTCGCCTACTATTATACCATTGCATTGTCACACGAGATCATGTAACCTCTCATCAGTGTAAAGCCACAAATACATCGTGTGACATCAGTTCCATAGCTTACCATCTTCGAAGTGCTGATTGTTGTAGCACTTGATGTCTCAATCAAAGCGGAAGTTATTAATATGTTCCACTTCTATTTTTAATAAGGACAGGAGGCGAGACGCTGGAGGTTTGGTGGAGGTCACAGCCACCATAGTTTGTGAATCCCTGGATTAAATAATACATTACATAGCTGTTATTTGCAACTACTTTTGACTTTAATTAGCAAATTTTAGTTCACAACACAAAAAAACAAAATAAACAAAAACTTTTATTGAGCACGCCATTGTGAAAATTGTCTACTTCTCTGCCAGTGGAGTTGTGGCAGGACATTAAAAGCCACTAGGTTACCTTGCTAGTGCTCATTCTTGGCCTATAGTTTCCACCGATCACGGGATATAGACGTAAGAAAAGTAATCCTGAGGAACACCGTCTTACTAGGACACATCTGTTATCACTGAACTTATGGTAGATGTCCTTTACAAAGCGTTGTATGGTCCCTGAACCTCAAACAAACTCCTGGGTGTGACATTAGACCTCTCGACAACACCATCTCGACATACCTTCCACTAAATAAATATTGTGGTACTTGCGATTTTTCTACAAAGAATTAACCTCTTTATTCCTGGGGGCAGGAGCAGAGGAAGCAAGATGGCCACCACACCCCTGCATTGAACACCGTCCCATGATGCTCCTTCACTCCCACCAGATCACACACATGCAGCGTTGGCTGCTATAGCTCTGGCTGTGTGTGTAAGGAGGCGAGCTCTGGCAACTGTCCAATACAAAGAAGGAAGCTGCACAGAGAATTACCTGTGTGCAGCACATATGATGGAAGA